>PVIA01003504.1:0-167329 GCA_004024845.1 Tonatia bakeri | reverse complement strand
TTTTTTTTTTTTTTTAAGATTTTATTTCTTTATTTTTAGAGAGGGAAGGGAGGGAGAAAGAGAGAGAGAGAGAAACATCAATGTGCGGTTGCTGGGGGCTGTGGCCTGCAACCCAGGCATGTGCCCTGACTGGGAACCGAACCTGCGATACTTTGATTCGCAGCCCATGCTCAATCCACTGAGCTATGCCAGCCAGGGCTTAAAGTGACATTTTAAAGATGGCCTGAGCTAGGGCCCTGGTCTCCCCTGCAGAGACCACTCATTGGATGCTGGCTACACCAGGAAGGGGCAATTCCTGGAGAAGGCCATCAGCTGAGGGCTGACATCCTAAAGGGACTGAAGGAAGAATAAATGTGTTCAGGATTTGCCATTTAATATTTGGTTGTATTTTAAGCTAAATACATTAAGTTGGGAATTGGGAGTACAAAGTAAATCAGTCACCATTTTCTAGCATTCTAAAACAAGAAAAACTAACTTTAGGGGTTTTTTTTTGTTTTTTTTTTTCCATCTGTAAAATGAAAATAACAGGAGCTATGCTCCTGATGACCTCATTGTATGTTCTTTGAATTTAAAAAAGAAAGAAAAATGCTAACAAATATAAAAATCTTCATGGTCTTCGATGAAGACATAGTAAATTTGAATTATGCTGAAATTAATAGTAATAAATTGCTATTAAATAATATATTTTAAACAGCAGACTTAACTTCTTAGAAATCTATTTGTGATTGGGCCTTACAAACTTTGTAACATCAGGGTTTCAGTTAAGTCCCAGACCGCCTTGCGTTTCTGAATAACTTCATTGATCGCTGAACTCTGAGTAAAAGAAAATTCAGTGTTGCCCATGGAATTTCTAGCATGGCAGTCACAGCACAAGTGATTAAGGGCCTTGTCTTTCACCTTAACTGTTACAATTTTGCCCTGGGAGCTTTAACACCTCACCTCAAGACTCAGTCAAGTCCCAAGTGACTGTGAATTGACATCACAAACACACCTACAAATTTAACAAAGGAGAAAAAAGAAGTAAAATTGGAGACAAATGCTGTAAGAAACTTTTCAGTTAAGATTACAGAACAAGGAAAAACTTAATGAAATCATTTTAAAAGGTCATTAAGAAGGGAAACAAAACAAAACACAATTCTCTTGAGACTGAAGCTCAGACCGCCAGGGGAGAGCTCAATTGTGTCTAGAAACAGTACTATCATCCTTTACCTTAATGAACTCTGTACTGACAAGTCTTTTATGACAAATTTTGTGCTCTAGCAGCAACTTCAAATCTATATGAGATTTGGCGCTCCATTTAGAGTCCTATCTGGCCCTGTCACGCTTGTGTGACAAGTTTTCTCCGTCCTCATCTGGGTCACTAAATGGAGATCCCATGATAGAGAAAGCTGACATCCCATCCATCTTGCTTTGCATGGGTGAGCCTCTGTCAGTGGGACTACATAACAATGTTAGTTTTATATACTCTCCAGGACTACAGCCATGAATTGGCTTCCAACAGCCCAATCAGAAGCCTCTTGCAAGTGTCGATTTAGAAAAGGGTTGTTCCTTTTCATCAAAATAAATAAATACATAGATAAAAAATAAAAGTCTGTAATCCCTCCAACCCTATACCAAAGATATACAAAGCTTCTGTATACCTTTTCTTTTTGTTAAAGGGAAGATTAATTGCTCTCTCTCCTTTGAAACAAAGAAAAAACATATTATATGAAAGAGAAATTATTCAAGAGTAGATGGTAAAGACAGTTCATTGTGCAGTTAATTAAATTTTATTAACATTTCACTTCAATTACTCGCTCAAAGAAAAGGAAAAAAGTGTCAACAGTTAAAATCCGGACAATTTCACCTTACGCTTGTGGCAGGCTTTGTGCAGTGGCATGTTTTCCAAATTATTCCTGTCATCATTTTTATTTGTAACATAGGCTATTTCATATTCCTTAGAGCAGTGCATAAACAACAAAACAAAACAAAACCAGCCCCTGCAACCTCAGTGTTCTTTTGTAAGACCTGAAACATGTCAGTGTTAGCGAAAAAGTTGGATCTCTAGGACTCCATAAATGTTCTGCAGGTTTTAAATAAAAGTTACCTTGCAGTAAGTAATTCATATGTAATATGAAAATCAAATTAAAGGTTATATTGTGATCTATAAAACAAAAAATGACTCTTGCACATAATTACAAAGATCACAAAGTCTTGTCTGTGTTACTTCATCATTATGGTACATAAGGGAAATCACATGAAAATGTGTGGACCTTTATGAAGCTTGGAAATAATAAGCAGAGTACAACCAGGTCTGTTTAGTTGTAAATGCTTATTAATGATCAGCTTACAATAGATTGTAAAATTACTGGACTCAAATAGTAATAAAAGGAATAACAATCAAAAAAGATAGAATGACAAGTTTAACTTGACTGTTACAAAAAATGTGACCACTGTATTAAAAAGGATGGGGTTGAAATGTCTCACACTTTGAAATATCTTTTAGGAGTAATATATTTTCCCCTAAGATTTGATCTAACACACATTTTGTTATAATTCTTCTTGACATCTTGACCATTGAGATGCTGGTATCTGCAGAGGAAATTTCATAGAAAGTATTCCCTTGAAATGATGGAACTACTTACTTTTGCCCTTCAAAGATACAAGCTATATTAAAACAATATTATATTGCTCAGCAACATTTAATATACCAAAATACAACCCCACCCTTCACCTGGCTCTTGAAAGCAACACAATTTAATTTCTTAACTGTGGCTTCTGATATCTATTTAGTTTATATTAAATGAAGGTTAAAACGTAATCTTTCTGTAATGTGATCACAGGTCTTAACAAATAGGATATCTAGGGGTAGGACATGAAATAGAAAACTTCATATTGTTCTGAGTATGTTCATATCCAGACTGAGGCCCAGAGTCCCTGGTGGCTTCCAGTGCCAGCTTTGCATCTTCCAAAAGACATGGTTAACTCTGAGTGAACTCCCTCTGAACTCCACTTGTCAAAGTAATGGTGAAATAACATTGTCACGTAAACAAAACAAAACCAGAAGCTGGGTTGCTGCTATTCTTAGCATCATTAAAAATTAAGTATGGCTGATTTAGAGCAAAAAATTAATGCTTGTGATTCTATATTTTGCCATGGTTTTCTTTTATCATGTAGAGTTGTTATAAAATTATATTTTAAAGCAGTATTTTATTTTCTTTATCCTACTCTTATATTTTTGTTTTATCTCACAGACCATGGTATATGTGAGACTTTAGATTTCTTTTAAGTATATCATATTAAAACATAACATATAATCCCTTATAAAATACAAAAGCTAACACTATTCCTTTTTAATGTATTTATTAGATATGATACATGCATTAAAATGGTTATGTGCATAATAAATATTTGCACAAAACTTCAAATTAGATTCTGAGATACCAAGAAAGCCATGTAAGATGTAACTCACATGTTGAAACAAATTTTTCATAGATATATAAGAAAGCACCTTAGAAGCCCTATATCTCAGAGATTAGTTTCGAGGTCTTCTTGCTAATATGATTTTCAAGCCAAGTGTACATAACTATTACTGGGCTCATTTTCTGAAGAAAGATTACACATGGTCAGCTCTGACAAACTGGAACAGATGCTCCATGTCGAGTTTTGTGTGTTCACTCTCTTCCTTTAAGTATGAATAGTTTATGCCATCTATGCTATAAATATCAGTAAGGTTAAAATATTAGATTACTAGAGGCATTTACATTTTGACAACTTTTAAAAATACATACAGTCAGCTGGATGAAAGTATAGTCATGAATCTGAGGGGTTTATATGATCACTGTCAAATTTGGCTGACCTAGCAGCCTCCCAGCAACTGTATGAATAGTCATGTGATCAGCCCTTCTCGTGTTCTTTCAGCCTGGTAAAATAAGAAGGAAAATTAGTCAAATAGTCAAATAGTCACAGATTTTACAAGTGATGAATATAGAACTAACATTTACTAAAGAAGCTGTAGACTATGTATGTTTTCTCTTGGAACATAATTCTTCCACTGAATCTATGTCTTTTGCTTCAGTGTTCTTCAGCTCATAAAGTTATACCCTGCTCTTTTTGTAGTTTGTTTTTTGCACATCCCATTTCCTATATTTGGAATTTTTACCCCTAA
This sequence comes from Tonatia bakeri, assembly GCA_004024845.1. Taxonomy (NCBI): domain Eukaryota; kingdom Metazoa; phylum Chordata; class Mammalia; order Chiroptera; family Phyllostomidae; genus Tonatia; species Tonatia bakeri. Next base: position 163,182 of record PVIA01003504.1, on the reverse strand, counting down.
GTTACTCTTGGTAAAAACCCTGCTCACAATTCATTTCTCAGGTTAGATGCTCCTTTTGCTAGGAAGCCATTTACATGCCATCAAGGCAAAGCAGAGGCTCTCCTGTGCCCCAAGAGCAACACGCCCTTCTCCAATCAGAACACTTTCACGTGGCGTCATCTGAGGACCTCGAGACCATTTGTTTTATTCCTCATTGTTATATATTCACACAAGGCTTTGGCACATAGTAAGTCCTTGACTGAATAAGTGCCACCATCTGCATTACAGTTCCATGTTTTATCACTTCCCCCCTTGTGCTATGTTCACTAGTCTTTTGGAACCATTTGTAACCCTCAGTGTTCTGTGCTCTCTCCTGTCTCTAAGCCTCAGCTCCTTTTACCCAGAATTGCCTTCCATCTTTCATTGCCTACTGCACTCATCTGGCTGGATCTTACTATGCTTCAGGATTTAACTCAGCTATCACCTCTTCTAGGAAGCCACATGCAATCTTTCATCAACCCACTGTTGACAAGGATACTTGTCTAAGTGTTCTCTAGGTATCTGTGATCAGATATCATATAGATAATCTACACTGAAATCAACCAAAATTTTTGGCTCTCTGATTTGATTGACATATATTAAGAGCCAAATTGGTGACTTCTTTCTACCCTGCACTTGATGTTGATGCATGGAAGATGTTCAAATATATAGAAGCTGTACACATGGATTTATTTGTATTAAATAAGTTCAGGGTCCAAAGTTTATTTTTCATATAATTTTGACAAGTGACTTTATATTTGTAAACTTTATTTTTGTTACTTTGAACTGGGAAATATAATACCTCCTGAGTTTGTAAACAGACAGCCTCATTTCCTCTGACATCATGTTTCCATGTAGGTAGATTTGTTTACTTCTCCCCAACCCCTTATTCACCATCCCTGTCAAAGAAGTGGATTATTTGGTGGTGAATCTGGGGTTATATTTATCTTATTAATCTTCCTGATGCTCAGTGTGTAGTATCTACACTTCAGTGACAGATGTCACTACAATTATCCACACTTTCTGAGACTGTTCATAAGATTGTGTTCTTCACAGGTGAAGAGTAAACCAGACCCTTTGGCCCCAAGTTTGAAACTACACCAACCAATAGGCTTTCTTCTCTATAACAGTAAAGTATTTAATCTTTGTTTGTTTACCACATCTGCGATAGCCCTCCAGGAAAGGATATTATCACTGTATTAGTAGTGCAACAGATTTTTGAGAAGACAACACTTCTAAAAGAAATGTGGTTGCAGGACTGGACAGCTGGAACTCTCTTACACCAATACAGACTTGAGACCACTTCTGTAAATCCCAAGTGAGTCCATTAGGGAGTCAGTCACCCAATGGGCAGGAATAGCTAGGCCATTGCTGAGGCATGGCTGGTGTCTATTCTGCAGAAGTGAACTTGATTTTAAAGCTGAAGTATACCCAGGACTGAATTAGCCAATGCCTAGAATTTTTGTTTCCTTCACTGCTTTATCACCAATTTCTGTAAGAGAACCAAGTATAACTAAGAGTTATAAAAATATTTGTTGAATGAATAAATGCATTTTTTTCTGATTTCTATGTCCATCTCACATTTTGTTCTAAATATTGATAGGGACAGGGTTATAATCTACTTATTCCCTAAAATTCCACCATGTACAGATTCTTTAGTAAAGATCATATCCAATAGAGTAGATAATTTGATACTAAAAATGGCAAAGCACTGTACAAATGTCCACAATTAATAGCTTTTAATATTATTGTCATTTTAAATTTACTACTTCTGTCATTTCCTTTTGTTCCTTTGAATTTTATTGAGATATAATTCACATAGCATATCAGCTTTAGGTGTACAACATAATTATGTAAGTATTTGTACATATTGAGAAATGACCACCAACAAAGTTATAATTTTTTATTGTGATGGCAACTTTTAAGATCTATTCTCTAAGTAACTTGTAAACACTCAACACAGTGTTAGCAACTACAGTACCCATGCTGTACATTATGTCACCAGGACTTAATTTCTTCTTGTTTTCATATTAATTGAGTTTGAGAAGTGCTTATTTTTGTGTTTCATTGTATTCCCTGCTACCCTAGTACTTCTTATTGATTTATTATAACTTCCAAAATAAATTAGTGGGAGTTTTACATGAAAAACAATAGATAAAATTCAAATTAGGATTTTTTTTCAGAATAATTGATATAGAATATTTTGGTGTATGAAAACTTCGAAGCCAGTGGCTGCAGTGTAATGTTGAACTGAAAATTTGTCACTGGTCACCAAAATGAACTTACTGTCTTGTACTCAAAATAGATGACCACCTACTGGTTGTCTATTTTTTTCTAAGAGACATCATTTGAATTCAGCCTTGACAGCTGGACACTTGCTCAACTGGTTTTTCAGGTGACAGTCTAAGCCGCCTTGACCGTGACCTCTTTTTTCCCCAATTGCAGTTTACTTTCAGTATTATTTTGTGCTGGTTTCCAGTTAGTTTACGGCATCCTGATTAGACAAATATATTCTTCACAAAGTGTCCTTCCAGGTATTTCTAGTACCCACCTAGCACTATACATAGTTATTACAGTATTATTGACTATATTCCCTAGGCTGCACATTGCATCCCCATGATTATATTGTAATTACCAATTTGACCTCTCACATGTTCTCACTGCTCATGACTTCAGCAACCTTAGACCTTTTCAATTACTTCCATGCCTCATCTCTTTTTTAAATATCACCCACTTACATTATCTAAATATATCTAGAAACCTTAGTAAAACATTACATGAAAAATACCAATTAAAGCCAGTTTTTTAGTGATCCATACAAATCATCCTGTGTTCTTTTTCTTTCTCTCCCTTTCTTTCCTTCCTTCGTTCCTTCGTTCCTTCCTTCCTTTGTTCCTTCCTTCCTTCGTTCCTTCCTTCCTCTCTTTCTTTCTCTCTCTCTTTCTTTCTTTTCCACCATTACCATTTACTGTTTTTATTTTTTTCATGTAATTCTCACGGCACTACTGTGAGGTAGGTACATAGTTAATATTCTCTTGATCTTACAAAACAGAGAAAAAGAAATGTAAAAGAAAAGTATGTTTCCCAGGTGATAAAACTACCAGGTACTTAGTGAATATCTAAATCAAGGCAAAATAACCTCGGGGCCCATTTTTCTAATTGAAATACTAGAATGTCTAATTAGTTATTACTGTTATTTTTCAAATGTAGCTTATTAGGTCACCTGCTTTAAAACTTTTAATATCTCTTAGTTATTAAATGAGAAATGCATTCACCTGGCATTCAAATTCATTTTTAGTGGCACAAACTTGCCCTTCCAATGTCACCTTCTATTATTCTCATTCACATTTTTCTCAACTACTCAAATAGTTAACTAGCCATCTTACTCTTATATTTAAATGTCATTTTTTCACTTTCCTCAGAGAGGTCTTAAAGTCCACCATTGTTAATATAAAGAGAACAGTTTGCACAACCTCAACTTAACCTGCCAGCCAAGGAGTCTGAACTGGAAAGCACATGTGTGAACAATGATGACTCCACTATACTAGTCAGTGGGGGTGGTAGACACTATTAATTGAGCATGTGTATTGTGTGGCTGCCATTTTAAGAATGACTGAGTAGAGCAATGAATCTGAATCAAATTTTGTGTTAAATTTGAACATTCCACCACACAAATTATTTAAATGATTCAGAAGGCTGCAGTTATGGGCAGCTGATGATTGGCAGCTTTTTCACGACAACATGCTCATGTATTATGTCTCGTGCAGATATTTTTGGTGAAGCATCAAACCACCCAAGTCACTCAGCCTCCCTAAAGCCCAGATTTGGTGCCCTGTGATTTCTGGCTTTTCCCAAAACTAAAATCACCTTTGAAAGAGAAGAAATTTCAGACCGTCGATGAGATTTAGGAAAATATGATGGGACAGCTGATGGCAATTGGGAGAGCTGTGTGAGGTCTCAAGGTATTTACTTTGAACGTGACTGAAGCATCATTGTCCTGTGTACAATGCTTTTTTGTATCTTGTATTTTCTTCACTAAATGTCTCTATTTTTTATATTACATGGCTGCATATGTTTTCTGGACAGACCTCATATATTATCTTACCAGTCAATTTTTATTCATACTTCAAAGAACAAATAAAAAACATAAATTTCTCTTAATTCCCTTTCCAAGGACCTACCGTGATACACACACTTCTGTGATATATGATGCACATGCAGTCCTATAAGGATCGATATCTCAGTTCTCATCCAGAATGTAAACTAGATCCTCCCTTGAGAAGAGGCTTATATTACAGTCAAATTCTTAATTCTCACAGCTTCCAGTATAGTGTCATTTACATAATATGTCCCACAAATAATATTGAGTGGATAGAAACCAAGATAATTTCTATGGCTTTCAATGACAAAAGGATACACAGAGAATAAGGTTATGGTTGATTGTTCTGTTTACTATATTCTCTACTTGTTTTGATATGAAATTTTTACTTAGTTGGCAATGAAATATTGCTTTGTAAATTAAATGTGTTTAATACTTTATTATAATTCTCTAAAGCTTTCTTTACAATAGGTTAGAAGGAAGTTTAGAAATGGTATACTCTATGTTGACATGGCACTCTTTGCATTTTCAGCATCAACTTAAGTATTACTTACCCCTACAAAGAGAAACATGCTGGTACCGCATAAAAATCACATCTGCTGTCATAACTATTGTAATAGATCCCTTTCTTTCTCCAAAATGGCAGCAGAAAAGCTGTGCAGAGAACACAATCCCAAGATGTGGGACCTTGCCCAGGTGCCCCATTGTCCTTTCTATTATGCCATCAATGAAACAAAGACAGCACAGGCAGTTAGCTAAATAGCTGACTGCCAAAAGTAATAAATAAAATGTTTAATGGTATGTCTTTTTCAAATGGAAATGTCTTGATACTCCACAAAAGAGACATAATTCAAACATACAGTGAATCTGTGTAGAGCAGCCCCAAGGTTCCTGATAGATGTGATCAACTGAATTTAGTTCTAAGATAATAAATCCCAAGAATATGTGGAAAGACACAGTGTAAGGGAAAAATTGAGCATTGGAAGCTAAAAGGAGAGATATGCCAAAGTGAAAGAAACATACGTTTAAAATCTGACAGAACCAGATTAGAATCCTGATTCTGGCATTTTGTGGTTGGGAGATAATTTCCTGTTAGTTACGTCTTGACTCTTCAGTTTCTCAATTTGTACACTGAAGGTAACCTTAAACATCTCTCATACATGTTGTAGCTCTTAGGGATAGCCATGATGTCTGAAACACAGGGGTCTGACAAATAATAGCTACATCTACTAATATTACTGCCTTATGTAAATTGTTAGCATGAATAATAGCAGAAGACATAAACTCCTATGTGTTTTTAAATATAGATTGATGTTAATTATTGGAGAAATTTCTAAGTATAGTTTATGTTTATGTATTCAGTCCTACTTGCTCAAAATTTTGAATGACATCAATTTGAAAGATTTAGCTAATGATTCTATATCAGAATCACAATATCAAAATAGTCAAGCATAGTGGTAGATTAAATCTAACATAATAAAAGTAATTGGGTAACTTTAATTTAATAATTTTAGTGGCATTAACCAAACTACACAGGTTCAAAGTGATGAAATTGACTTAAGCATAGCACATGTGTGTCTGTTTGCAGGGTCAAACTTAAAGTTGAAAAGAATGTTATATTAGGTTAAACTTCCTACATAATACAAACATTACCTCCTGTCAATGATTAACTAGCTCTTATTTTAGTATAGAAGATCCTGCCTCTATAAATATTATTTGGATCCCTTCAATGTAAGGTTGTGTAGGAAAGTAAAAGTGATCATAGGAATCATAAAATTCACTAATCACTTATAAGTGAGTAATCACTTATAATATCATTTATAAAATCGTTCCAAATCATTCCCAGCATAACAATAGCTTCCATATCAAACAATGTTTTCATTGATTATCAAATACTAGATATATTGGCCACACTTTAAAGCATATTGTAAATTGATTGTGAAATTAAATGCATATATGACAAAAGATACTGTATTTTGTACAAAAAAAAATGATGAAAGGGATGATGAAGCAAGCTTAATACACACAAAACCTTTACCAATCAGGAAGAGAAAGTTTAACCAAGTTAACTTTTGAAGAAGTGACATTAAAAAGTGTATAACATTCTGCACACTTCCAAAGAGACTAACTTGAATATCAAAGAATTAAGTAGCCTGGAGTAATTGATAGAATTTAGGGTAGTCTCAAAAATCCTTTTTATGATCATATTGTCAATCAAACATGAACTGAAAAATGCTAATATATAATTGCATTAGAAAAATTGCATACACATCCAAAATGTACCACCACTTGATTCATTCTAAATTAGCTCATAATTTCTCCAATTTAAAATTTGTTGACTATCAGCTAAAATTTCTACTTTAGTAATTTTATTTTTAAAACAAATTCCCCAATACTATTTTGTCATTCTTTACTATGAGATTTGATTTCCTTTTTTAGAGTGAAATCATTTAAATTGCCACTGTCCGACACCAGTTATGTTTCACAGGAATCTCATCTTCTCTATTGAGCTACCTCATTCTGTTTTTCATCAGATCAGACTCCTATGGTTTACCTATTCTTTCATTCATGTATTCAAGAATATTTGTTGGATTCTTTCCGTAGGCTAAGGTTGTTTGTGAAAGCTGGGCTACAGCAGTGATTAACACAGATAAAAATCTTTCTTCTCACACATATAGAGTTAACTTCTTAACTAATTTTCTTTATATCTTCTGTCCCTCTGCCTTTTGTAGCAATACTTAACAAATCATTTCTGCAACATAATAGCCTTTCAAATATCTAAAAGCAGTTGTAATGTTTCCTTTTAATCTTCTTTTCTTCCTGTTAGAAATATGCAGCTTCTTTAATTGTACTTTGTTTGGCATCGTTTTGAAACCCGTCACCAACCATTAAATTCACCTGAGGCACCACAATTTCTAAATTACTTCCTCATCATTCTTTTTATCCTCCTTTAGTGACCTTCTGTAATTTGTTAGAGATGTCTTTAAAATGTAGCTTACCAAAAGTAAATTTGGTAGATATACAATATGCAAATGTACAAGACGGAATAAATATATCTCTTGCCCAGGACATTATGTATCTACCTGTACAACCAAACTTTGTGTTCACAATGTTTTCCAGAAACACATCAATGCTTAAGGCCAAATTAGGGCTTTTCTTCATCTAAATCACCCACAATAGTTTAGCTACAAATGTAGCAATGCCAGATGATTTTAATCTTACATTTATTTTTTGAGGTTTTTATCCCTATTAAATTTCATCTGGTTGATTTCAGCCTATTTTTTTTTTTTTTAGTCTTTAAGGTGATGCTTACTTCTTACTTCTGTCTCAACAATATTTTTAATGTTTCCCAGATTTCTGTCACCTACAAGTTGGATAATAAGACTTAATGTCCTCTCATCAATTCAAAAATAAAAATGATAAACTCTAGAAAAGTAAATCCTTTTAGCACTCTGCTGGAGATTTCCATTGCCTAACTGTTTGCATGAAGATGTTAAGCCAGGTATCACTCCCTTTCTCTGCTGTCATCTAACTTACTGATATATTCCACATGTTTATAATCAAGCAGTCACAAATGCATTCATAATGCCTTTTTGAAAATATAATGCATAATAAAGTCTGTCCACTAACTTCCCTCAGAATGATTGCATAGCTTCTTTATCTGTGCACTTATTGCACTTTTTATGTGCCTGCAATATAATACCAACGTGAATTATCTGAAAGTCATTTATTTGCACAGCAGGCCATGCAGTGGTACTCCATATTCATTAATTGAATCAGCAAATGACTGGTAGGTAAGTTAAACTTCTTAGTCAAGGAACTTAACAGAAAATGACACAGGACTGTTGTTCTGTATATTGAATGATTTTTGGCAACATTTAAGGGCTTTACACACATGAGTGTATTAAGATCATCACATGACAATAAGTTGTATAGATGACAGGAATTGCTACTCATATTTAGAGCTGGAGAAACTAGAGTAACAAAAAATTATGACTGCTCCAGGGTCTACAACAAAGAAATGTAAAATAGCACTCATACATCCTCCACTATAGAAATGTTCCACTGAAATCAGGGGCACATCTGTCAAGTCAGAAAAGCTGCTTGGGGTTATATCAGGTTTTTCCAATGCAAATTAATGCAGCAATTTGGAATTAATGTTTTGTGTTACATGCTTTCTGTTGTTTGTTTGTTTGTTTTAATAACAGTGTATGCAACTGGTTTTACCATTAAATATTTATCATGTATCAGCCACTAGTAGGTATTCTGTTATATAGACATAGTACTATGTAGGCTCTATAAGAAACATTAAGTATAAAATATTTAATTTACTATTTGTAATACATAGATGTATTGAACATCTCTCCTTACTCTTGGGAGCTAACTATGTGTTTGGAGTAAATACTTGCAAAGGAAGATTAAATAGCTAAGTAGGTCCATGATTTAGGTTTAACTAATAATTTTGTAATGCAACCATAATGGTATTTTGATTTTAATTAATTAATAATTTAACACATGTTTTATGAATGGCTACTATGTACTAGTTACAAAGTTACCCTACTGAGCAAAACAGTTTATCAATTAATAATTAATAGTAGATACATTGTAGAAGTTCAAAGAGTAGAGATTTGGGAGGGTTGTTTCATCAGTGGAAGATCCATAAGAACATTGAACCTGCGCTTCTGGAAAGTTGAATAGTCACAGAAAGGAGGGAAGCTCAATTCCAGGTTAGAGAATAACTAACTTTGACTATGGAGGAAAAATGACAAAAATAAATGCTGCTTCTTATGAGATACTGAGGTTTTCTTTCTTTCCTTTTTTTTTGTTCAATCCTCCAGATGCATCAAATAGAAATGATAATGATACAGATCTCAGTTGAGAGAGACCACAACTTGAAGTAGGACAGATGAGGACAAAACTTTACCCTGATTAAATGCCTTACCATTCTTTGAAAAGTAAAATATTTACTACTCTATCACTTGAAGAATTTATTTTAGTTCAAAACCCAAAGGTCTCATTTGTACCTTCTGAATCTAAATGTCAAACCTGATGTAAAGACTAAGATAAAATACAACTTAAAAAGACAAAACATTCATACCACAAGCTTCCAATTGACCTAGAACACAGCACTGCAGTGCATTTTCAATGCTGCCTGTCATTCGCTTTGCAAATTACAGGTCTTCCACTGATCATAGAAGATCCATCAGCGCCTCAAAGGAAACATGGGCTTAGTGACTCTCACTGCTGGTAAGAGAATCACACCGTTCTTAAAAATACTGCAGTTGGGGGTTTACTAAAAATCTTGAACTAAGAAACAAAATGAATCACACTTTGAAAATGCAATTTAAGTATGTCAATTTACTTGTGTGGAAATGAGTTCCAAACTTTTGTGCAGTTCAATTTTCTCTACTTCTATGAAATCAAAGGAGATGCTTAAATGTACACACATGAACTTCAAAATTTTGCTTAGTAATTTCTTGAATGGATGGTGTATTATCTCATTTTAATCAGAATTCAGAAAAATAAATATAAAAGATAATTATCAACTTAAACAACGTAATTGGAGCAACTTTTTTTATAAATGGCAGTTTCACTGGATGTGAAATTGGGAACATTGTCTAACCATCACTACTTTATTGTTTCATAGATAAAAAATAAAATTTATTGTGACTATTTACATTTATCTTTAAAATTATATTTATTAATTATATTATAGTTTTTATTTTAAAATGGCTACCTTCAATAAATCAACAAACAGCAAGTGTTGGTGAGGATGTGGAGAAAAGGAAACCCTAGTGCACTGTTGGTTGGAATGCAGGTTGGTGCAGCCACTGTGGAAAACAGTATGAAGTATCCTCGAAAAATTAAAAGGTAACTTCCTTTTGACCCAGGAATTCCACTTTTGGGAATATATCCTAAGAACTGTGAAACACCAATACAAAAAAATATGTGTTCATTGCAGTGCTATTTACAATAGCCAAGATCTAGAAACAACTTTAGTGCCCATCAGGAGACGAGTGAACAAAATAAGCTGTGGCACATCTATACAATGTAATACAATGCAGCAATACAGAAGAAATTCTTACCTTTTATGACAGCATGGATAGGCCTGGAAAATATTATGCTAAGTGAAATCAGCCAGTCAGTCAGTGAAAACAAATACCACATGATCTCACTTATATATGGAACCTAATGAACAGAGTAAACTAATGCACAAAACAGAAACAGATGAACAAATATATAAAACACACTGACAGTGTTTGTAGGTGGAGTGGAGACTGGATGCAACGTCATGAAGGGATTAACCAAAGAACATTTGTGCACAACCCATGCAACCACGGACTGGCTGCATGGACACTGGTAACCATATGGAGACTGACGTGGTGAGGAGAGACGGTGGGGCTGCATGGAGGGGGGAAAGGGAGAAAAAGCGGGAACTGTAATTACATAAAAACAATAAAAATAAATGAATAAATAAAATAATAGGAAGTTTCACAATCGTGTATTTGAAAAAAATAAATTAGTATATGCCTCTTTTGAAAAGTACATCACAAAGTTAAAAATATCTTTTTAGTTTTATAATACTTAAGTAAATAAAAACATGTAGGCGGGATATAAAATACATAACTACCCATGACTTAACGAGTTATCTATAAGTTTCCAATTTTCCAGTTATCAGCATTTAAGCACCTTGAAATTTCTTTGAGTGTGTGTTCATTAGATGAGTACTTGGAAATGCTGATCATCAGATGACTCAGGTTTAGAACAATCGTGGCTTGGGGGTAACACCTTGGAGTAATGGTTTTATTTTTCTATGCTATCACTGGAGTTCTAATCTTAGAATACATGACTGTCTTTATTTTTTCAATAAGCTCAAGGAAAAATACTTCATCTTTCTTCATTTTATTCCTCTCTGCTTCTCAGGGCACTGCTGAGCACATCTTGGGCACTGAATGCATAGGGATCTGGCACAAATAATGCCCCCCTTTATTACAAAAGCTTTTATTGTAAAATCACAGGCATGTAATTCGGTAACATAACAATATCACAGTCAAGTACACCATATGACATTTTTGGTGAAATGTTCAAATTAAGATCATAAATTATCACACTTATTACCCTACCAACCACACTCAAGGAGGCTTGAATTCTGCCAGACTCTGCATATTATCTAAATACAACTAAAACTGATTTGTAATAGTTCTCACTAGTTCATAATTTATGAGGACTATAGCTTTGAGACTACTGTGTTTGGTCTTAGTACAATATGCTTTTTTATTGGAATAATTCAGTTGGAAGATATCTTAGGTTGTTGAGTACAACCTCCCATTTAGTTCACCCGCCATAAATCCTCACCCAATTATTAATGCAGCTTATTTTGGACACCTGCATTCATGACTTTATCCAATCTTTTCAGGTTATCCATTCTACATTAGTGAAAGATAATATTGTTAGAAATTCTTCTTTTAAAAAATTTAAAAATATTTTATTTTATTTATTTTTAGACAGAAGGGAAGGGAGAAAGAAATAGAGTAAGAGAAACATCAATGTGTGGTTGCCTCTCATGCACCCCAAACTGGGGACCTGGCCGGCAACTCAGGCATGTTCCCTGACTAGGAATCAAATCAGCGACCCTTCAGTTCTCAGGCTGGTGCTCACTCCACTGAGCCACCCCAGTCAGGGCAGAAATTCTTTATAAGATTTACCTGTTTCCAGAAGCTTCTGTTGTTTGGTCTTAAATTTATTCCTTTAAGATCAAGAATTCATGAAATGAAGATTTTTTTAACATAAGAATTTGTTATTTTCTATGGGTCATGAGCCATGTTGGTAAATGATCAAGGATTCAGAAATAAAATAAAAAGTTGTCTCAACTCTGAAGACTTCACAGTGAATAAAATGACAATGCTGTAATTATTTTAATTAGATATATGTGTATGTGTGTGTATATACAGGCACCCATATGTACATACACATACATGCATATATGCATATATTTTTCAGGTTATAAAATAGCTGTATATAGTAAGTAATAGAAACTTACTCATGACTGAATAATTATTTAGTGGCAAACCAGGACTCCAACTCATGTTGTCCTGTCTTAGATGTCCTGTTCTATAATATTGATCATAGCATACCAGAAATGTCTACTCATGAGGAGCAAATCCATAAAATTCCAACTGAGAGACATTTTACAAAAGTCAAAAACTGAGAAGTCTGAGAAACTTGCACTGCGAAGGAGGTTAAAGAGGCATGCGAACTAAATGTAATATAAAGTGTCTCAGAAGTGATCATGGAACAGACAAAGGGCATTGAGGGAAACTAGAGACATTGGAATAAAGTGTGGACTTCATTTAATAACAATGTATCAGTTGTGGTTCATTAGTTGTGATAAATATACCATAAAAGTACAAAATGTTAATAATAGGGGAAACTGGATATGAGATGTGTGGGAACTGTGTGTTTTTTTTCTTTAAATTGTTCTGTGAATCTGAAAATGCACTAGAATAATGTTATTTTTTGAAATATAATTTACAGCACAATCTTTACAGTATCATCATTTTATTAAGGCAAACCAGAGTCTTATAAATACATAATACTTATTACACACATACATATTTAAGGAGTTTGGAAAAATGTATGAAGAAAAAAGCTTTGACTATTACCATTAGCTACTTCAGGGAATGGAGGGGAGAGGTGTGAGAAAGAAATTGATCATTTTTCTTTTATACATGTGATTTTGGGTTGATGGGGCCCTTCTAATATATGTCCTCTATGAGACACATCTTTCTATATGTCTTTGAGTACCAGACAGAAACTAATATGCTTTTCACTTCAGTGTTCAAATAGTATTCAACTTCTCCCTCAAAGTCAATGTCTTTGGTCATCCAAAGTTTCATGAACACCAGATGTGATAGATTCCCTGAGTAATTAGGACTTAGATCTGAGCTTCTTACAAGCTCTACCAGCTTTCTATTTCAGTCATAAGAAAATAAATTATGTTTTTACTTCCCTCACATTTTTTTGCGTTTTATCTTTCTTTCATAAAAATAATATACCTTGGAAATTTACATTATTTCTTTGCCATAGTTGAGATAAAAACAGCAGAAAACTCTTCCGTAATCCATATACAATGACTGAAAGTCAACAATACTAGCCAAAATGATATCTATACACAAAATAATTTCTACTAAGTGATTTGTTAGATATTTTTTCTCATTTCCAACAGTTCTTGTAGCTTATCTTTCATGAAATGTTTACAGGAACCTGATCCTCCATCTTTTGATAAAACATTGTAATCTGTTTGTCACACATTAAAAAAATATGTAGTGGTATATCAGGAGTATTAGGCTCTATTTGATGATTCCTAAATATTACTGTAATAACATATTGACATTCTCACTAGTTTCAATGATCACATATTATTTCATAGAAATTAAATATAAAATAAAATGCATAGGGAAAAATGAAGCTTTTATAAAACTATACATTGCTTCAATAAACCAAGTTCAAAGCAGAAGTTCACAGTATTTATACCAATTTCTAAAATTACTATTCCAAACTCCCTCTCTATGACCATTTTTATTCATATTTTGATAATATTTTTAACATGAAAAATAATTTTTTCCTTAAATTTTCTATTGTTGTTCCATACAGTTGCCTCCATTTCTACCCCACCACTCCTATGAAACTGACAAATGAAAATTCATTTTACAAGGCAATATACTTTTTAATGATTCTCAAATCATCATAACTTTTTCCTTCTTATGTTATTTAGCAAAAAATGTTGCAGCAGTAAGGTCTTTTGGAGAGAAAAAGCAATTTATCTGACGCAGCTTTTCAGGCTTTTAAGTAAAAAAGGAGACTACCAGCCTAAATGAAGGCATAGGTAGATACACCGTGTCTCCTCACACTACCAAAAGAGGAACAACAACAAATTAAAAAAAAAAAGAAAGGTAACCAGAACTGCCAGATAATTGAATTGTATGGAAATCTGAGAACCAAGGAGTTAAAGAAGAAATACTCATCCAGACCTGTAGGAGGGGCAGGGATAGGCAGCTGGGTAGGGAGGACTTGCTGCAAGGCAGCAGCTGGAGGACCAGGGTGGATGAGGTGGCAGCTGACAGACTGGATGGTCCCACATTCCTATGCAGAGAGACCAGGAAGAACAACTGGGGCACAAGACAGACCTCGCAACCCAGGGTTCCAGCTCAGGGAAATAAAGCCTTAAAACCTCTGACTGAAAAAACCTCTGGGGGTTGAGGTGGTAGCAGGAGAAACTCCCAGACTCACAGCAGAGTTTGTTAGAGAGACCCAGAGGGTCCTACAGAGCACACAAAGCCACCCACCCAGGAATTAGCACCAAAAGGGCCCAATTTGTTTGTGGGTAACAGAGGAAGGGACTGAATGTCAGCTGAGAGCTGAGTAAGCAGCATTGTTCCCCTTCAGATAACTCCCCCACAAAGAGCTCCACAAAGCAATGATGAGGTTAGCTCCACCCCGGGAACACCTAAGACTCTGCCCCTTACTATGTAACATATCTGCCAACATTAGAAAATATGGCCCAAATAAAAGAACAAATCAAAGCTCCAGAGAAAAATACAACTAAGTGATGAAGAGATAGCCAATCTATCAGATGCACAGTTCAAAACACTTGTAATCACAGTGTTTTATTTCTGATGCTCACAGAAATGGTTGAGTATGGTAACAAAATAGAGGAAAAAGTGAAGTCTGTTAAAAGTGAAACAAAGGAAAATGTACAGGGAACCAACAGTGAAGGGAAGGAAATCGGACTCAAATCAATGGTCTCGAACATAAGGAAGAAATAAACATTCAACCAGAACAGAATGAAAAAAGAAGAATTCAAAAAAATGAGGAGAGGCTTAGGAAGCTCCAGGACAACTTTAAACATTCCAACATCTGAATCGTAGGGGCACCAGAAAGAGAAGAGAAAGAGCAAGAATTTGAAAACTTGTATGAAAACATAATGAAGGAGAACTCCCCCAATCTGGCAAAGGAAGTCCAGGAAGCTCAGAGAGTCCCAAAGAAGTTGGACCCCAGGAAGCACACACCAAGTCATATCATAACTACATTACCCAAGATAAAAGATAAGGAGAGAATCTTAAAAGCAACAAGAGAAAAGGAGACAGTGACCTACAAAAGAGTGCCCATAAGATTATCACCTGATTTCTCAAAACAAACCTTACAGGCAAGAAGGGTCTGGAAAGAAGTATTGGAAGTCATGAAAAGCAAGGACCTACATTCAAGATTACTCTACCCAGCAAAGCTATCATTTAGAATGGAAGGGCAGATAAAGTGCTTCCCAGATAAGGTCAAATTAAAAGAGTTCATTATCACCAAGTCCTTATTACATGAAATGTTAAAGGGACTTATCTAAGAAAAGGAAGATCAAAACTATGAACAGTAAAATGACAACAAACTCACAACTGTCAACAACCAAACTTAAAAAAAAAAAACCAAAAACAAACTAAGCAAATAACTAGGACAGGAATAGAACCACAGAAATTGAGATCACATGGAGGTTTATGAACTGGGAGGGGGAGAGGGAGAGTGGAAAAAATGGTTCAGGGAATAAGAAGCATAAAAGGTAGGTACTAAATAGACAGGGGGGAGGTTAAGAATAGTATGGGAAATGGAGAAGCCAAAGAAATTTTATATATGACCCATGGACATGAACTAGAGGGGGGAATGATAGTGAAAGGGGTGTACAGGGTGGAGGAGAATAAAAAGAAGGAAAAAATGGGACAACTCTAATAGCATAATCAATAAAATATATTGAAAAAGAAAGTGAAAAAGATTTAGTACTTTATTTCTATTTAACTTTTATTTTAATAAAATTAATTTGAAATGGGATATTAAAAATTACTTCAATATAATGATTATATATGGTATTCTTTCCTGATTTTTTGAAAGCTGCTAAGACTAGAAAGTTCCTTAAGAGTATGAATACCCTGCAGTTTGTTTTGCAGGATTTTTAAAGATACTAATCATTCAAAAATCAAAATTTTTCAATTATAGAATGATGTCTTAGTAAAAAATTAAAAAATAGAAAATGTTATTGAAAAGATAAGAGCCTAAAATAGTGCAATTTATGGTATTTCATTCATGTAGAGCACTTATTTGAAAATATAATGTTTTATCCTATCAAACTTTTAATACCTACGTACAGTTTGCATATTTACCTATTTTATATGTCCCTTGAGTATGTTGCTTTTCTTTAGCTTTTCATCCTTTTTGGTCATGGTCTCTATTTAAAGATATTATTGGACTTGAAACACGTACATTTCTGTAGTATATGTAGCAATTTCACTTTTCTCAACTGCCTGTATAAAACATGTCATTGCTTATTATTATGAAAAAATTCCATTGAATAAATTACCTGGTATATATTAAGTTATGTTTACATAAGAATTCACTTGATAGTACTGCTCCTCTAATGAACTGTCAGGAAGTCATTTATATTTTCAGAAGAAAGACATTTCTTTTTATCAGATCAGGAAATCAATATGTACTCATCACCTGACTTCTTTTGTTTTAGCTGTCAAGGAGCTCAGAGAATATTTAACGTCCATTTACAATAACTACCAAAACATGTTTCAGAAACATTTTCCAAATTGTTAGGAACTGCCTGTTTTACTAAAATATCTATTATATGTATATAAATGCCTTTGTTATAATTTTAAATGTTTTAAATTTCTCTTTTCCTCCTTTCTTAATCTGTATTCATCTTCTTTTCTCCTGTTTTTTTTTTCACTTTCATTTACTATAGTTCCTTGTATTATATCCTCCTTATGCATGGCTTCGAAAATGTTATAACCAGCCCTGGCTGGTGTGGTTCAGTGGATTGAGTGTTGACCTGTGAACCAAAGTGTTGCTGGTTCTATTCCCAGTCAGGGCTCTTGCCTGGGTTGTAGGCCAAGTCCCTGGTGCGGGGCATGAGAGAGGCAACCGCACATTGATGTTTCTCTCTCTTTCTCCCTTCTTTCCCCTCTCTCTAAAAGTAAATAAATATAACCTTCAGAAAAGTTACCTTCTTAAAAAATGTTATAAACAAAGCTAGCCTTATTTAGAATGCTCACATAGTGATCACATTGTGATTATACCTCAACATACCTAAAATCAAACTTTTCTTCTTTGAAAATGGTTTCCATTTTATTTTTTGATTTCTCTCATTTAACACTATCACCACCATTTAAGCCAATCATTCAAGCTAGAAACATTGGAGTTCCTTGGAGTTTTTGCTGTTACTATTCTATACTTACGAGATTTTTCTAGCTCAGTTATTCAATCCTCACATGAAGTATTTCAATAATTTCTTAAATTATTTATCTTTCTTTATTCTTTGTCTCCCCTACTTTCACCCTCCACAGTGTTATTGAAGCTATGTTTTAAAAGAGAGAAATAATCATAATAATTACATTTAAATATGTTAATTGGATATCTATACCACACTGAAATAAACACAAATGTTTGCATAGTTTCTCAGATACTTCACAAATTTTCACCCACCTGCACTTCCCACCATTCCTTCCGAGCTCTCTCACCCCACACCTTTTCCTGCAGCCTGTTCTCTTCTCACCGACTGACAGTGTCCACTACTTTACACCCCCCAAAACCCAAGAACATAAAATAAATATGATAATTGTAGATTATCTAATATTTCTTAATATTTTACCCTATAATAGGACTTATTTTAGGCTTCTTAAGCTCCTATACATAAAATTTTATTTAATATACACAGCAATTATGTTAGGTAAGCTATACTGTTAGTAAAAGAACGACTTTTACTTATAATCCAGAACTCTCTTTGTTAAACATCTCTGAATTTTTATAAAGCCTTGTATAGGCCACAGTTTCCTCACTTGTAACATGGGGCCCGTGATTATTCCTGTTTCATAGGAAAGGTACGAGGCTTCATGAGGTAATACACATGAAGCCTTTGGAATAGTAACTGGCACACAGAAAGCACTAATATATGTTAGGAATTTTACTACTTACTATTATATCACTACTGTCCGACTCAGATTTCACTCCCTACATGGTTTGTTATGAACATTTCATTTAGAATAAATTTTTCTGTATTCCTCTAGTATTTAAACTCTAATGCTATGCTTATCCAAGCATGTTGTGTATATACATTACATATACAAGTGTAGGCAAAAGTAGGTTTGCAGTGGAAATACAAATGCATAGTATAATAATTAGTTCATAGTACAAGAATAAATGCTGTTTTGTGTACTAACAACTGTGGACCTGTTTTTATTGCCCCTGTATGTTGTGTGCTTCTCTGAGTTTCCCAAACCTGGTAACTATATTTTATTTTATTTATTTTGAATTTTTTTTCAAATTTTAATGCAATCATACATTCCGTATTGTTCTGCATTTTGCTTTTCACTTTATGATACATTCCATAAAGCTCTTCAACTCCTTTTAGATGGATCTATTTTGTTATTTTAATAGCTACTTAGATTCCAGGTTGGTACTAACATTTGTTGAAGAACATTTAGTTTATTCCCATTATTTTTGCCTATGCTATGTTTTATCTTTTAAAAAATTATTTTATTGTTAAAATATATTTATTTTTCATATTTACTAGTATAGATTTCTGTCTCAGTGCTTAAGAAATGTATTTATATACAAATCTCTTGATTACCCAGACTTTCAAGTTTCAAGGAAGGGAAATGAAAGGCAAAGGGCATCAACTAACTAAAAAACATAGTTTTGTTTTGCTTTAGATTTTTGTGTGTTTATTTTATCTGAGTTCCTATTCAGAGGAGTCAGTTCACACTCCTAACCTCTTTCAATCCTTTCATCAGGAAGAATCTTCTGTGGGTGACACATGCTTGGTAGTCATTTATGATATCTTGTTTCTGTCAGCGCTGTTCTCTGCATTCCAAACTTAGCTTCAGTCAGCAATACCTTCTTTCACCAACACACACATCGAACCCTTGTAGCACCTGAGGTGAGGAAATGGCTGGCCCCTCGTTACAAACTTAAAAATGTCTATTGTGTCTGTTGCATGTCCAAGAAATGTTCTTCACCAAGGCAGTTGTCTTAAAGATTTTTTCTTTTGAGGAAATTGAGACAAGTCTTCCAAGGACAAGAAAAAGAAGTATGAGTAGCCTTCAAAGTATTATATTAAAATCCCTCTCTTTTATTTCCCCAGCATCAATTCTGAATGTCTTCCAGACAATTCAACTTTCTCTTACAATATATTAAACTAACCTCATACAACACATGAAGTAGTCCATAAATGGATGAGGAGGGGCACTTTTTAAAAAAGATTTGTATTTATTTATTTTTAGAGAGAGGAAAAGAGAGGGATAGAAACATCAATGTGTGGCTGCCTGTTTGCCCCTAATGGGGGACTTGGCCTGCAACCCAGTCATGTGCCCTGACTGGGAATCAAACCAGCCACCCTTTGGTTCTCAGGCCTGCACTCAATCTACTGAGTCACACCAGCCAGGGCAAGAGGAGCACTTTTTAAGTCATCCTTTTGTTTTAAAGTCTTAAGTCTAGCATATCAGCATTCAACTATGGGGCCAAAGTTATCTTAATCACTTTTCAGTATGCAAATAGGACTAGTAAAGGCTCATTCTAATATACCATAGTTCACAAGGTGAGAATATGAATTAATTTACAATGACACTCAGAGTACAAAATTAAAGTAAAAAGAGCATAAATGCTAAATCAGTAAAACACTGTCAATACCAGAAATTACTGTTATATGCAAAATTCAGCAAACCTTTGATACTTTGCAAATAGAGCTAAATATATGTAATGAAAATTTGTTTACTCTCATTTACTTTTATCTAGTGGAAAGCTGCAAGGCAGCAACATACAAAGCATTTTTATCAGCACTAATTGCAGCTAACCAAATTAAATACTACTTAATGAATCAATCTTTCAGTGTACCACAGGTTTGACAAGAAACCTTCTCTCAAATCAAATCTATTCTATTGTATCAGCTATTTAGATATATCACTTGAACTGAATATTCAAATGATATGCTTTGATTTTTTTCTTCTTCAGATATAACCTCCCATTATAGATATTGTAGAACATTAAAAATCTTACTTTCAAAATTCTTTTATAAATCTAGGCTTAGCTACTGGCCTCTTTTTAAACTATTTGCAACATCACTTTATTCTAACCAAATTTAGGAAACCAAAGAAGACATTTACATTTTAATATATATCTAGCTTAACTTGCACTCCATTACTGATCCTCAGATTATTTTCACCAGCACAGTCAATGTTGTATTCTCACAGGGCCTGAGAACATTTCTGTGATCTTCTAAGAGCAGTTCTTCAATCTTTGGGAAATGATTTCTGGTATTTTTTGGATATGATTATATTATAGTATTGCTCTAACTGTATCAGTGGTGGTCAGATAGGAGTCAAACAGAATTGGAGATAAGTAAACACCGCACACAAACATAAAGAAGTGGAAGGATAATATTGACTAATAATATTCAGCATTTTACTAAAATAGAAGCATAACTTAAGATTTACTTGTTGAGCCTACATTCATTACTAACACATATATTGTATTTTTGGTAGGCAGTCTTTATTATGCAACACAGTTTCTTTTCTCTTAAATCTTGAATTTTTGGCACTATTGATTAGGTCTTCAAATTAACAAAAAAGTTTGCAAGATTTACCATGTTGATGTTCACTTAGTATTTTGAAATACTAAGTCTTGGACCATGTTCTAATGATGTTGCTTTTAATAAGTACATAGCAGCACTGGGCAGGTGGCTCAACTGGTTAGAGCATCCTCCGATACACCAAAAAGGCTGTGGGTTTCATTCTCAGTCAGGGTACAAACCTAGATTGCAGGTTTGATCCCTGGAGGTGAATGATGTCTTTCTTTCTCTCTTTCTTTCTTCCTCTCTCTCTAAAAATCAGCAAATATACCCTCAGGTGAGGATTAATTAAAAATAAAAATAATTACATAGCAATCTTATGGTTATTTCCTAATAAATATTAAAGTTAGCTCTGGCTGGTGTGGTTCACTGGATTGAGTGCCAGACTGCGAACCAAAGGGTCACTGGTTTGACTTCCAGTAGGGCTCATGCCTGGGTTGTGAGCCAGGTCCCAAGAAGGGGGTGCACGAGAGGCAACCGCACATTGATGTTTCTCTCCCTCTCTTTCTCCTTCCCTTCCTTTCTCTCTAAAAATAAATAAATAAGGTCTTTTAAAAATAAAAAAATCAAGTTATGTCAACTTCTGTGTCAACTATATGCCAGGTCCTACAATGATCACAGCAAATCTATCTCTTATTCCCATTTACTTTATGCCTTAATACTAAATAATTAAAATATTGATATGCAAATGCTTAATTTTATGTTTTGGACTGAGACGACTAAAAACAAACTGTGAGCTGTATCCATAAAAGTGTCTCAGCTTCAGTGGTGAGATACAGTAGAAAGGGTAAACACACGCTCTTCCTGCTCAAAATAATGGAGAAAGTAGAGCAAACATACAAAAATAGAAATAATAACACAGGACGTATATAAATAAGCAAATTTAAAATTGCAACGACTTCTATTAGCAATTGTATAAGTCTCTGGGTATCTCAGGGTTTTCTAGACAAAGTTGTTTTTAAGAAACTGGTTTGCTGAATGATAAAAAAGGAAGTACTTTATTGAATACACATAATGTAAGTCAAAGTGAATAGTAATACACGCAAAAAAAGATCATTTAATAATATTTTATGTGAAGAACTTGTCTTTTACTACTATTTCTTTAATAGAATAATAATAGTTTCTCTCTAAATTTTCCAAGAATAAAAAATAAAGTAGCCCTGGCCAGGTGGCTCAGTTGGTTAGAGCACCGGCCCGTACACCACAAAGGTTGCAGGCTCTGGTCCAGGTCAAAGGCACAAATCTATGTTGCCCGTGTGGTCCTGGTTCAAGGTCCACAAGGGAGGCAGCCAATAAATATTTCTCTCTCACATCAATGTTTCTTTCTCTCTCTCCCTTTCTCTCTCTCTCAAATCAATAAACATAACCTCAGGTGAGTACTATTGGAAAAGAAAAATTTAAGAACTGGTGAATTTGTTGTTAAAAATAAAATAATTAAATAAATATTTTTTATAATGGAATGTAAATTTTATCATAGAAATGCAAATAAGTAAAAACAGTGTACATCCAGAAACATGGGAAAATATGTAACCTAATAATATATGTAATTTAAATACAATATCAATTTAAATATAATATTTGATTACCTGGGTTGATATTCTGCAAATACATTTACTTATATTTAGATATATACAAGGAATTATACTCTTTATTGTAAAGCATTTACTATGTTTACAACAAACAGTGATCTTTCTATTGCACCTTTCAAAATGGTACAATTAGTAAGATGTAATATAACAAAAATCAGATCGAGGTGGCAATTAACTAAACTCTTGATTGTGGTTTGAAGATAAGGAGCAGACTGACCTTTAGGGCATCTTTAAGAGGAAAAAAATCTTTAAAATCAGTACAGATTTTCAAAGCTGATGTACAACCAATTAAAGAGGGGTCTGGTTCTATATATTTAAACAAATAAAGAAACTGACAACTTTTAAAACTCTATTTCACCATTTACCTTTCAAAATCTAGTATGTAAGAGCCTTAGCTATTTATTTCTATCCTCCAGAAGCAGATTGAAGAAGTTCCCACTTTGATGTAATTACACTGGGAAATAGTTGGAGCAATTTAAAATCTGATTTGTACAAGCTTTTCATCAGCTGAGACTAACACTATGTCGCAGCTGATTTTATAAAATTTTCTTTTTTTAATTGTTGTTCAAGTAAAGTTCTCTGCATTTCCCCCCTCCCCTCCCCCTTCCTCCACCCCCACCTTCTACAAATATCATATGATCTCACAAAGTTTTCGTTTAAGAATTACCACCTAGCGTCACAGGAAAAGAAAAAAAAAAGATTATTTTTTTAATTTTAGGAAACTGGTCATATACTGGTAAAAATCATGATTTGATAGAAGAAACACCAAGCGTTTATAGGAAACATAGTAATTCATTTGTCCATCTACCTACCTGTCTATCTCATATAGGCCTAAGCATATAATTATCTCCATAATAGAAACATTAGAGAAATGTAGTAAAAGGAAGATAAGAGGTAGATATAAAATAAAATCCATCCTAACTGTAGCTTCTATGTGGTTAGACTGGGCACAAGAGGCATATCTAAAAATTTTTGACATATCTAAAGTAATATAAAATGTTTATGTGAAATGAAATTAATTTAAATTTTTATTTGACTTTTAGAAATGCACACTGTAATTTTTTAACAACAAAAGCACTATAGTTCCTGTTTTTTCTTCTTTTTTTCTCTCAACACTTCACATCCACAATAAATGTGCCAGGGTGTTTAATGTAAGCTTCAACTCTCTAAATTTTCCTTTGGTGCTCAGTACAAACACTTTCTTGTCGTCCCCTCTTTCTCTCTGACTTTTAATAGTTTTCCCACCAAAAAAATCTCTGCTTCACTGAAGGTTTAAGTGATCCAGGGCCTCTCAACCCTTCCACTAATTTAGTTATCCTGATTATGCACTATGAAGACCTAGGAATTTAATCAAAACTGGGTTTTCTATAACAAGCAAAGGAAGAGATTTTGGGAACAATCTTATGTTAATATTTTCTTATCCATACATTCATACTCATAGAAACATATCCACATTTATTTAAGATATTATCAATTAGCAAGATAAATGATCAGTTTGATTAGTGATTCACATTAACTGTAAAGATGGACAAAGTAACTGCCACTATTATTTCAGGAACCTACAGTATAGACACCTCTAGTGAAGTCTATTGCTTTGTGCTCTAGAGTTAGTTATTAGTTTGTGAAGATAAGTTTGCTAAAAAAATTACATCAGTGCTGATGGAATGTTTTCTTTCTTAATGCCACTATTATATACATACATATATATGACTATGGCAAATAATATATGTATATAATGTGTACATATTCAATAATAACACATTATGATACTTTTCTGATATAACAATTTTTAATATAACCCCCTAAGCTATGTAAAATGGCATTTTTAATTAGCACATGTATACTATAAATATGTAATAAATCATTTAGAAAGATTAACATCAACTAGTAATTGATACTAATCTTTGTGGGTATTACTACGATGAGTAGGCAACTAATACTTTATTTGTGGTCTAATTTTATATATGTAAATATATAGCAAGTATATAAAATAGCTATATATATATATATGCACATATACATACATGTACTTATGTAAGAACAGGATATTTATACAACTAAACATTACGAAATATTCATTCTCATTTTCCAAAGCTAAGTGCCAGAGCATGTCTGAAGAATTTGCACAGGGATAAACCAAAATGTGTTGTGTCAGTATTATCTCTTTTCCTATCTCTCCCTTAATAGAAAGTTGTAGATATGCTATGCATTCTGCATCTCCCATCATTCAACTTTGATCACATAAGTGGGGCTTGAAAATAAATATTTAAAGAAACTTTGCTTTATGCTCCTGAAGAACACAAAGAGCAGCCTGATGTATGCCTGAAAAGTCTAAATGTGAGAAGTCATGACTGGTCACTTCAGTGGCAAAATGGGAGGTGACTGCTTTTGGCCAAAGGATGTATGCCAGGGCTTTTGGCCAAAGCCAGGGCTTTTTGGCCAAAGGATGTATGAGCTTTCTTAACCATTCATAAACCTCATGGAAGACAATTGAGTTGAGAGAAACAATGAGGAACTTTCTGGAGGGTCTATTGATCACATCAGAGATACAGACATTAAAAACTAGGGTAAAGAAAGGAAACTTAAATTTCAGAAATGTTCACTTTTTCTTGAGAGATCTAAACAAATAGGGTCTTCTAAGAACCCAAAGAAGTAGCCATGCGAGGAAGAATCTGCTTGGATGAATTTCTCCTCGGTGGGTGATATGGCCAGATTACACCCATTATTAGTGAGGTAAACTCTTATTTACCTTCCTAGATTCTCCCTGCTGCAAACCTATGCTGCCCTTAAACAGCACCCAGAAGGTGTTGGAGAATGAAAGAAGAAATGAACCATATGCTACTTCCTCAGTGAAGGTTTCTCATCTTAATCTGAAAAAGTACAAAAATAAACTATATGAGATTTTAGAACTTTGATATTATACTGACTTGAAATTTTTATAAGTACAAAAAACTACTCTTTTATTGTATGCAAAGTGATTAAAACAGTTATGAAATTTGTCACCACAGTGACAAAATTGAGTCCAGAGAACAAATTTTATGGGATATTAGTGATAAATTATAAAATGTTTTCACTTCCATTCTTTGATGTAGTTCATTCAATAAAGTGGTCATATGCAACTTAAAAAATTAGAAAAAATTATAAAAACCAATACCTCTAATGTTTTTTAGGAAAATAACTAGTGTAAACATTTTATTTTAAAATAAAACATGTGGAAAGAATAATACAAAAACAGTAGATCAGGAGAAGACAAAATTGCATCCAAATCTCAGTTGCAAAATAATGAAATTTTGTATGTCATAAGGCTGATTACCAAGTGTCTGAAAGTTTATTTATACGAATGAATGTTAGCCTTCAAGTCATTTAGATAAGAAATCCAGTTCATTCATATAAATTACATTTTCTACATGTTACTATTGTGAGAATATTTCTAGTGGAAAATTCTCAAAGTAAACAAAGCCTTATTATTTTTATACTTGTTTAACATTTTACATGAAATGTCTAAATATATTGATAAACTGGCATATCATTATGCTTGCTAAATATTTAAACTCTCTAAGATTTGTAAATTCTGTTAACAGATAAATAAAAACATTTTAGAAACTAACATATGTTTATGAGTATTTAACCAGAGTCTCCAGACATATTCATTTACTTTTTAAAAGCAAATATCCATGAACATTTGAAGTAACAATGCATTTAAAGCTAGATTTTCATAATGGAACTATAATGTTTAAACTATGAAAATTGCTGGAAAATTGTGTCTCCATATGGTTTTTTTTAAATAATAGAATTATATGCAGCCCACACATAAGGAGTGAGGAGTTATGCCCCTCCTCTTTGCAAAGAGCAAATCTACATACATCTTTGGAATTTTTTGTGCAGCAGAGTTATCTGTTCTTCCCATTTATTTATTATTTATTCAACTATTTATTTATTCAATTATTTATTTATTAAATCACTTATTTATACCAGTATGAGCTCTCTGATATTTATTTTATATGCTAGGTTATAATTCAATACTACTTTATTAATTTTTAAAAATTTGTTCCAGCTTTAGCCATTAGGAGCTCTTGCAATTAGGTCCTGTGTCTCTTTCACATTCCCAATCACTGTGTTTTATTTTTGTTTTCTGTTTATTTGGTCTAACTTGCCCATAATACATTCCTTCTAAGAGTACAGTACAGACAGGGGAGAAAAGGAGTAACTTTTCAATAAAAAAAACTGGAACATGACTTTAAGCCAGGTGGTCAAGGTCAACAACAACTGTGATAAGTCACGTTGATGTTACGTACCCTTGATATGATGTGATGGGGATGGCACTTTACCTCTCTGGCCTTTCTTCACCAAATCCATAATCCAAATAAAATCATGAGAACGTATCAGATGAACCTCAATGAGGAACATTCTGCAAAATTATCTGATAAGTAATCCTCAAAATGGATAAGATCATCAAAAAAAAAGGGATATCTAAGGAACTATCATACCACAGAGGAGTCCACAGAGATAAGGAAACCAATGGAGATGTGGCCAATGAAATACTGTAACAGAAAAAAGAAATTAAGTAAAAAATTAAAGAGAACTGAATAAAGCATGAACTTTAATAAATAATAATGGTATATCAGTATTTGTTTATTATTTGTGCCAAATATAGCATGATAATGTGAGATGTTAATAATATGGAAAACAGGGTTAAGGTATATGGTAATTCTGTCTTTATAACTTTTTGTAAATATAAAACTATTCTAAAATAAAAATGCTATTTCAAGGAGATACTATTAGGAAAATTAATAGTAATGTAGGATATGAATACCTAAGTTTAACAAATGAAATAGAAACTTGACAGTCAAATGTAAAGTTTGCTTTGTTCTTAATATTTACTTTAAAATAAAAACTCGGTTCTTTAAACTCTTTCAATCCACAGGTAAAATGATAAATCTAATGGGAGAATAGCTAAATGAATATAAACAATACATGAAAAAGTTATTTAAATTAAAAGAAATCCAGTTATCTTAAAATCTGTCAGTGAAAATAAAATTTGAAAAAGGAAAACATTCTGCATACATTTAAATGTTTTTATTGGATGTCTTCCTACAAATATACCACATACTTCTGCATTTTCTACCTTCATTTTTATAGAATGCTGTGGTTGTGGCTATAGAGACATATTAAAATCTAGAGTGTGTAGAATGAGGTGACTGAACTCAGTGGTTCTCACTGACTATATGTTAGAATCACTTGGGGAAGAACCATGGTTCAATTAAATTAGAATTTCTGGAGACAAGACCCTTGCATTATTGTGTTCCTAAAGCTTTTCAAGTGATGCTAAATTTCATCCAGGAGTGACATCCATCCTTGTGTGAAATGCAGAATATACGTCTACATATGGTTGATGTGGAGGTATGTTCTATTGTTGTGCATTCTGAGTAGCACACAAATCAGACTATGTATGAGGAGCCATGTGGACTTTGCTCCCATTCTGAATATAAACTTTTCTTCTGTTGTGTTTCCTCAGCACTGCTATCTTCTTATGTGCCACAGCTACAGTGTTTGTGTTTCTTGTTAATTTCCATTTCTCACTAATATCAGTGTAGTTTTAAAGGCAGTGCTTTAATGTGTTCTCATCAATGCTTCTATCACTGTCACTTGCTGTAGACTTCAGTTTTTCTTTTTTTATTGTTACTCAAGCACAATTGTCTCCATTTTCACCTCTCCATGGCCTCTTCCCCACCCATCCCCACCTCCCACTCCCTTTGGCTTTGTCCATGTTCTTCATACATGTTCCTTGATGACCCCCCATAATCTCCTATTATTCCTCTTCCCCCTCCTCTCTGGTTACAGTCAGATTGTTTTTTATTTCAATGTCTGCAGTTGTATTTTGCATGTTTGTTTCTTTTGTTGATTACATTCCGCTTATAAGTAAGATCATATGGTATTTTTTTTCACCACCTTGCTTGTTTCACTTAGCATAATGCTCTCCAGTTCCATCCATGCCATTGTGAAGGGTAGGAGCTGCTTCTTTCTTTCTGATGCTTAGTATTCCATTGTGTAGGCTTAGTTTTAATCATAAGGGTTTTTTCTTTTTATTAAATTTGTTGGGATGAGTGCTTAACAAAATTATACAGGTTTCAGGTGCATAATAATCACAAGTCTTCTCTTCTTCCTTCTTTTTTGTGTCATCTGTCTCTTGTTGCTTTACTCAAACAACACAAAAAAGGTTCAAATGATGATTTTATAATAAGCATCATCAGCCAAATAGATAATTCATTTACTTGTAATGACTTTCCCAAAACCATCAGAGTATGTTGGATTGACTCTGAGTTCTTGCAACTTTTGGCCAAATTTATACTGTTATTTCTATGCTACTGGTTGCTTGGAGATCAGGTTTTCAGGCCACTATTGTTACTGCTGTTTTTATTATGCCTACTGTTGGAGCCATTTAAGGCAGTTCTAGATTGTCCTTTAAAAAGTTGGGAACTCAGCTGGGAAAGGAAAAAATATAAAATAAAAAACAACAAATGAACAAACAAAAGCAAACAAACTCATAGACACCATAAATAGTATGAAGTTTGCCAGAGGGGAAGGATGGTCCAGGAAGGATAAAGAGGGTCAAATATATGGTCATGAAGAGAGAATAGACAATGGCTGGTAGGCATGAAATAAAGGGGGTAGGAACCACTCCCCACTGGAATTGGGGAAGGGTGGAGAAGCAGGGAGACTGCACATGTGTGCATTTTCCCAGCCAATGGGATAACACTCTGACTCAGCAAAAGGATGCATGTAGGGCTGGAGCCTAAAGTCAGGGAGGTGACTGGATGGGAGAGACAGACCATCCCATCTACTCCCATCTACTTCTACTATTGTGGGGCATTATGGGGGCAGTCTTTAAAAGTACAGCAGGGAGAAAAAGCACTTTTGCCTTCCCTTCCCTTGGCTGGCTGGTGATAGCTTGTGCTCAGGTTCCTGAGCTGAAAGGCCTTGATAAGAAGCAGTCCCCCTCTTGATGCCCACTGCCTGAGAGGGAAAGGGAAGATGACAGTGAGGAGAAGAGAGAGAGGGAGGGAGACAGAGAGAGAGCTGCTGAGAGATGAGGGCTACTTTGAGGACCCACAGATACATACCCCAGAGAGGGTGGGCACCTGTTTGCATGGCCCACTTAACCTCCAAAAGAACAAAGAAGCAACAATGGGGACCTTCGGGCCATGGTTTTGGTGTGCAATCTTTTTGGAAGCAAGGTAGGTTCTATGTATGGTTTGAAACTTGAAACTTATATGATATTATTAACCATGTCACCCAATAAATTTAATGAAAAGGAAAGAAAAAAGGGAACTGCTTCATTCCTGGTACATAACAGAAAAGTGGCTGAGCTTACTCACAGAATCTTATGAGATTTGTTTATTATGGTATCTTCTGAATCTTTGCTCCAAACTACATATTTTAGACATACTTTTAGTAATTAAATTTGTTTTCTTGCATTAAAACCCAATTTTATGGCAAGACAGGCACTTTTCAGGATGGCTGGGAAGAATGGTGGTCAACTTAATTATGTCTGGAAAATATAAACAAATTTTAACTTGTGCCCACTGTGCTGAAAGAATCCAAATAATTAAAATTTTATATATCTTTGTAATAGATGATTATGATGATAACATAGATCCCTTGTATAAACTAAGATAAAACAAAGTTAAGTTTGGAAACAGAGGTATTATAGGTTGTTTTATTTTTAAAGAGCTAAAGAAATGTAGAGTTTAAAAGTATATAAGCATCCCTAGTTATGTATAACAGAAGCAGAATACTAAACAAATGGGGTTCCAATACAGATTGTGCTTTTTATATGGTGGATTCCAGAATATGACAAGTCCTTCAATTTTGTTCTATCATTCTCAGTGATGATGATTATAGAGAAAAAGCCATGTAAAAAGTGTTTCTGAATGTGTATGTGTTTGTGGCCATAATAACAATACATGTTGTCTTCACATATTAAATTTAATTAATTACCAAATATCTTTTAAGAAGTCACATTAAAGAGAATGTAATTTGTCTGTGGATCTATTTTGTTGTTATTATAATCTTTGCACTTATTGTTATGCATCATTTTGATTCTCTCAAACAGTTCATAATCACCTTCTAGCTACCTTCAGCTAATGTGCAGAGTTCTGTCAAGCAAACTATACATGCCTGATCAAGGGTAAGTATAGATATGTAAGGTTGGTGTTCCCTTTGTTTTCCTAGATCAGGGCATAATGTAAGAGCTATATTTCAGTAATTTTTCTATAACCTAGCATTGAACTTGCATTTGAATTACATACTTAATATGTATTAAACATATGCAGAGCAATGAATATTAAAAGTTTTGGGTGTTAAACTCATTTTCACCAGGTGCTAGCCACATCAGCCTAGCAGTTGCCTTCAAAGGGCCAAATGTGATTTTAGGACTGTGCACGTGTAACTACTCCTTAACTAGGGGCAAGAAGCTCCGCTCTGCCACCGGGTATAAACAATTTGATGAGCCAGATAAAACAAGGTGGAGGGCCGGATTTGGCCCACATGCCTTGTGCTTGCCACCTGTGGTTTAGGTAATCTCATATTTAGCTTTTGACACTCTGATTATAGAACATAAAACATTTTGATAACATGCGATAATGAGGGCCATCACATCAGAAGAATGCCATTTCAGAATTATAATTTACCTGAAACTGAATCCAGTCAATATTTTGAACTTACTTGTAAGAAAACTGTAGAAAGGTGATTTTTCCCAAGATCATACGTCTGGAATAATTAAAATCACAAGCAACTCATTGTTCTCAATTGCTCATAAACAATTATTCTTTTACATTTACTTTATTCTGATAATGTTTTTGCTACTGTAATTTTATCACATCTTTAACCATCAGAAATTTATCCAAGCAGGAGATTTAGATTTATTTAAAGTTTATATACCGCATCTCTTTATAAAAAACTTTCTGTGTCTGAAGAAAGTTATTGTCATTTTAGTGTTTTCATTCAAGGCTAAGTAATTCTAATATCATCGACTGTTTTTTCTCTAATATGGTATTTTCTGGTTCATCAAAGGTTGTCAATGTTTCTTCCTCTCAGGAAAGTTTTTTCTTAAGGCCCTCCCTGTTGCCTACATACCTTAATTTTTATTTCAGGAGCACATCAAATTCTCCAATAAAGGCATTTTAACAGAATATAATAGGAAATTAAAAATGCTGAAGTCAGCAGCCATCATTTTGTTAATACTATAACCTTTGCGCTTATTGTTACACATTCCCTTAATTTTATCAGAGTGCTTTATAATCATCTTTTAGCTTTCTTTAGCTAATATGCAGATTCTATAATTGCTAATGAAGAAATATAACAATAATTCATGAACTGTCTCACCATCTTATTTCTTAAATAACATGTTTTCTATCTAAGCTAGATTCTTCTCATATATAGTTGCCAGAAAATCCCATGGAATGAGAATTTGGCACATAACATTTTCTTCACCAGATGGGACTCTTGCATTCTTTTTTATTTCTTCTTTTTCAGCATTACTTCAATTGGCTTTTCACTGTTCTTAATGACAAGTAGGATATTAAGCTTCAAAACACTTTAAGTCATAAAATTGGGCTTTAGAGAATTTAAATGTAAAATTAAACCGAGCAGAGATTAAATATAGGCACTTAAAATGTAGAGGAAAGCTTTTGTTTACACCGTGACACATAGCAGAGAGTTACAATGATATGCTTAATACTTATCCACATTTACTTATGTTACATTAAGCATGCTTTATTGTTGATGGCCTAGAATAAACATTTTAAGGCATTATTACCATTTAACAGTTATAAATAAAAAGTATTTATAAATTCAGAGATGGTAGGACTTTATTAATCATTAGGCATTGATGCTTATTTGCTTACTTGCTTTTTCACCAACTTCTATTTTACATTTATGTATGTTAACTACATACATAAACAAAATAAGGAATCAGAGTATAATAAGAATATTTTACAATCAAGCAATTGTCACTAATAATTTATGTGATATTGCATCTTTGTGGTCATCAGTTCTCTTCTGTAATTGAAATTGTTTGTGCTTTTTTTCACATTCTTTTAAAACTGTGCCTCATTTGTCTTTGTCTTTTTCTTTAATCTTTTTACGGTATATTTTACTGAAGGCTTTTACCCATACACAGAAGCCATAATAGATTTTCTAGCAATCTTTGATGTTTCCATGAAAGACATTTCTTACTTTTCCATTAAAAAACAAAAGATAGACATGCTGAGATAATGTACTTGATACCAAAGTAAGAATATACCTCTATAACACTGGCTTATCACTCCATGTTTTCCCAGCAAGTGTGTACTACAGGCTTATATTGCAAATGCCTAGAAGGAAATGAAAAAAAATGAGTAACTAAGGAAACAGGAGGTATACCTTTAATACTAATGTATGAATGGAATACTTAAATTATACCTTTTAGTCAAGAAAATTCCGAATACATAAAGTAGACAGGAGACAGTGTAAGAATTGTAGAACTTCCCTAAAGTCATTGATTTCAGCAGTATTTAAAAGACCTTCTCCAAGTAATTTTCAAGCAATATTCTGAGAAAAATAATTCTTTCTTAGTGAATTGATGTATGTACTTGCCCATAGGAAAATCATGAGTATTATGAAAGGTGTGTATGTTTGTGAGTGCATAGTGTGTGTGTGTGTGTGTGTGTGAGTGTGTGGTCTTGAGCTAAGGGAGTATTACCCTTGGTTTATTCTGCAGAAGGTATTATGCTAAGTAAAATCATAACCAAGGTTCTCATTTTTTAACATGAGATGTGTAAAATTTTTGAGGACAAATTAATTTGTGTTGCTTTCCATTAATAGTTTAAAAACCTATATTACAAAGATATAGAACCTAAACTGAATGGAACCTATATTACAAAGATATAGAAACCTAAACTGAATGGTACCAGCATCAAAATAAACCAGCATCACAATAGACAAATGGAACAGAATAGTGGGCTTAGAAATAAACCTTTGCATATATGGTCAGCTAGCATTTGACATGAGAGCCAAGAATACATAATGGGGAAAGGATAGCCTTTTCAACTAATGGTATTGGTAAAACTATATGTGCACATGCAGCAGAATAAAATTGAACTTCTAACTTAGACCACTCACAAAAAATAACTTGAAATGGATTAAATAGTGGAAAATAAATACTGATACCACAAACATCCTTAAAGAAAACATAGTGGAAAATCTCCTTGACACTGGTCTTAGCAAAGATTTTTTTTTTTCGATACGGCACCAAAAGCACAAGCAACAAAAGAAAAAATCAAGTGGACTACATCAAACTAAAAAGATTCTGAACAACGAAAGATACCATCAATAAAATTAAAAGGCAATCAGTGGAGTGGGAGAAAATATTTGCAAATCACATACCTGACAAGGGTCTAATGTCCAAAGTGTATAATATTGCACCATAGATAGGAGCCAACAAACTAACAAAAGCCCACATATAATACAATTTAAAATGGGTAGAAAGCCCTGGCTGGTGTGGCTCAGTGGATTGAGAGCCAGCCTACAAAGTGAAGGGTTGCTAGTTCCATTCCCAGTCAGGGATGTGGGCCAGGTTCTCAGTAGGGGGTGCACAAGAGACAACCACACATTGATGTTTTTCTCCCTCTTTTCGTCCTGCCTCCCCCTCTCTCTAAAAATAAATACATAAAATCTTAAAAAAAACACAAAGCAAAAATTAAAAATAAAAGATGGGCAGAATAACTGAATAGCCATTTTCCAAGGAAAACTTCTGAATGGACAACAGGTACATAAATAGATGCTTAACGTCTCCAATCATTAGGGAAATACAAATCAAAACCACAAAGAGATACCACCTCAACCCTGTTAAAAGGGTTGCCATAAAAAAGACAAGAGATAAGAATATTGACAAAAATGTGGAAAAAAGACAACCCTTTGCACTGTTTGTGGGAACATAAAGAGGCACAGTCTCCATGGAAAACAGTATGGAGGTTCTTCAAAAACTTAAAAATTGAACTACCATATGACCTAGCAATCCCAATTTTGAGTGTATATTCAAATCAAATAAGCTGAGGATTTTGAAGAGATATCTGCACTCTATGTTTACTGCAGAATTATTCACATTAGCCCGGTTTATGAAAACAACCTATTTTTTCATCTGTGGATGAATTAATAAAGAAGATGTAGTATACATCTCAATTAGAATATTACTCAGCATAAGAAAGAAGGAAATCATGTTTTTAGCAGCAATGTGGATGAAGATTGCAAGTATATGCTAAGTAAAATAAGTCACACATGGCAGAATAAACGCTGCATGATATCACTTTTATGTGAAGTCTAAAAGAATGGCAAACTCAGAAGCAGAGAAGAATGGTGATAGCTAGGGACTTGGGGAGGAAAAAAACGGGAAGATGTTGAAAATGGGTACAAACTTTCAGGTAAAAGAAGAATAAGTTCTGGACCTAATGTATATTATAGTGGTTATACTTAACAGTACTCTATTATATATAATACTTCAAAGTAGCTAAAAGAGTAGACTCAAATTGTTCTCACCACAAAAAAGGAAATAATATGTGAGGTGAGGGAGGCGTTACCTAACCTCACTGTGGTAATTATTTTGTGATATGTGTTTCAGATCAACATGCTGTACACCTTAAATTTAGACAATGTTTTATGTCAATTTTACTTCACCAAAACTGGGAAAAGTAGTAAGTGTATAAATTTTCCTTTTCTACAATAAGACAAAGGGAAAAATTGACTCCAGAACTTATGCAACAGTTTTGGCAAGGTTTCATAGTTGATTATATGCATAGAATTTGCTATCTTAGCGATAATAACTGAGGATTATCAAGTATTTGTAAAGGATATGGATGCAAGGTATAAGATTAAAATGTTTGTAAAGCCTACTCTTTGGAGTTAAGCTAATAGTGCTATTTATAGTGAGAGAAACCAGGTTTATTGAAATTTCCACTTAAATATAGGAAACCATTCAAAGGTAGAAAAATTACTCAAAAGCAAATCAATCTAATGATATTTATAACCCAAATATAACAGAAATTTACAACTTGTGTAGCTGTCCTTACTGACAGAAATAAACAGACTTTATAGTGGTTATATATTCGCTTCTTAGTTTATGTATCTGAAATATTTTCTATTTCAAAATGAAAGTTTAAAGAGAGTATCACAGGTTTAAATTTTTCTTGATTTGTCAAGACAAGTGACAATATTTATTATTCTATTTCTAAAAATAAAAGGTTATTAAGTGGAATAAAATAGTTGGGTGTGTAATCTGTACCCAAGCACAGAAGATTATATTTAACTTGAAGGAACATGAATGTGATCTTGTTTTATTTATCTATAACTCGAATGAAGGCAAATGTAGAACCAAGGAAATCAAAAATGGTTAGTATATTTTTAAATTATTTAAAAGAGGAACATATTTAATGTTTTATGAAAGAAAACAGAAATGTGTAATATGCATATGTGTGAAATTATTGAAAACACACAGATACATGCACACTTGTTTATATTTGAGGTATAGTGCACTTTTTTAATTGTAGAATACATAAAAATGGGAGTTTTGATTGATTATATTTCAAATAGTAAACTATTAAAATGTGACAACCTGAGGGTTAAAAATACTTGAAGGTTCTAATATCAATCAGCTAAGCTTGCACTTTAGGAAACTACACAAATGAAAGCAAATCAAAACCAAAGGAAACAGAAGGAAAGAAATAATAAAAATAGAGCATAAATCAATGAAATTAAAAATAAGAAATATACAGAGAAAATAAATTAAACCAAATGATTAAAAAATCATGAACTTTTACAGGGCTAACTAAAAATAAAAGAGAGAACACACAATATACTAATATTAGAATCAAAAGAGTGAACATCACTATAGATTCCATCAACATTGAAAACACAGTAAAGGAATACTATGAATAGTTCTACATCCACAAATTTGAAAATCTAGATGAAATAAAGTCCCTTGAATGACACAATATACCAAAACGCATACAAGAAAAATAGAAGATAATAATAGGCATCTATCTATTAAAAATGAATCCACAGTTAATAAACTTCTAAGACAGAATGCATCAGACTTAGATTGATTCACTGGTGAATTCTATCAAATATTTTAAAAAGACATTACACCAATTATATATAATTTCTTTCAGAAGATACATGCAGAGGAAGTCCTTTCCAATATTCTATGAGCTCATAATTACCCTAATATCATAACCAGACAAAGGCACTACAAGTAAAGAGAACTATGGGTCAATATCTCTCATGAATATAGTCAATATAGATGCAAAAATTCCTCAACAAAATAGCAAATCAAATCCAACAATGCATTAAAAAAATATACACCACAACCAAGTCAGACTTATACCAGTTATGCCAACCTGGTTCAATACTTAAAAATAAATTCATGTAATCCATCACATCAAGAGGCTAAATGTTCAATATTATATGATTATACAAATAAAATCAGAAAAGTGTCTGACAAAAATCTAAGAAACATTAATTATAAAAGCTTTCAGTAAACTGAGAATAGTGAGGAACTTTCTCAACTTAAGTACTGACATCTCCAAAAAAAAAAAATTCCACACCTAACATCATACTTGATAGTAAGAAGCTTGAAGCCATGAATATTAGGTATGAAGAAAGGATGTCTCCATCACTGCTGTGTTTTAACATCATACTTGAAGTGCTAGCTAATGCAGTAAGACAAGAATAAGAAGTAAAATACATGATTATTGGGAAGAAAGAAATAAACTTGTCTTTTTGTCAGGTGACATAACTATAAATGTAGAAAATCCAAAATCTAAGAAAAAAAGTCTATTGAAAAAGAAGATAGTCAGTATTGAATTATTAATGAGAATAAATATTCTATTTATTCTTGGAAAAATCTTTACAAAAATTCCAAGAATGATTTCAAAGTCAAAATAAAAATCTAACTATATTTACAAAATGCAGGTTTATTTCATCTGGTCACTGAAATTTGGAGAGAAAAATATAGTTTAATAGTAGTTGTGAAGGATAATTTTCTATTGTTCTTTTAGAGTCATCTTTCCTTGTATGTATATGTGTTTATACATGTATACATGTGTGTGTTTTATAGCCAATTTGGGTATGATGTCCAATGAAAATTTCTACTATTTATATAATTCGTTAGTTGTGAAGAACATTCTGAATATGATATAAAATTCTGATATTTAGCAGATTTATTGATATATAGATATAATATTTCTCAGACTATAAGTATGAGCACCACTCTTGATTTGTCTCACTCTTATACCTTGCATCCAGTTAACTACAAACTGATTCTAAGTATGCCTCCATAGTAAGACTTAAATGTATTCCTTTTCATATTTTCCACTGTCCTTTTCCAAAGACAAAAGTTATTTGCCACTCTCCTAAACTACATTAATAATACTACTATGTAATTTATTTGGTTTTTACTCTTCCAATTCATTTCTTATATAATGTAAAAAAAATCATTTTCAACAACAGCAACAAAATATCACCATATTACCTTATTTAAAAAAAAAAAAAACCTCGTCCCTCATTCCTTTCAAGATGATACAATATCTAAATATCCTATCATGTATTATAATTCCTAACATCCTTACCATCTTGGATTGTCCCATTTCTCTGTTCCCTTCTTATTAAGAACTTATTTACTTAGGAACACTGTTTCCAACAACCGACTATCCAGTATCTTCCCTCGAACAGAAAGACTACAACCACTGTTGTTATCACTATATAACACCTCCTCATCTTTCAGATTGGAGCTTAGATGTCACCTTGGGTATTCATCCATGACACTTAAATCTGTACTGCCTTTATAATATCTATTGCATTGTGTTTTGAACTCTTAATTATATCACTTATTACACTGTAAATTTGAAGTGGGAAGAAGTTGTATAACCAGTGCCCAGCACAATGTTTTACACAGATAAGGAACTAAATAAATCTATTGTAAAAAAGAAACAAAGAAAAACTCACTTTTATTATTAGAAAGTTTGGTTGAAATAGCCTAATAAGTCACGTTGTTAAGAGTTTGTTTGTTTGTTTTTTTCATTTTAGAGCTGAGCTGGCTTCTTAGAATTCTCCATTTGTCTAATAATTTCTTCCTTCAGAGTTTATTTTAATAAATTCATGTCAAAAATTGACAGAATATATCTGATGTTGTGGAGAAGATCTCTTTACAGTTGAACATTTCTGGGTCAATTTTGTTTTGGTACTTTTTTTAAAAAGATTTTATTTACTTCTAAAGAGAGTAGAAAAGAGAGAGAAAGAGATAGAGGGAGAAACATCAATGTGTGAGAGATGCATTGATTCATCAGTTGCCTTGCCCCCAACTGGGGACCTGGCCCACAACCCAGGCCCTGACCAGGAACTGATCTGATGACCCCTCCATTCCTAGGCCAGGGCTCAATACAGTAAATCACATCAGACAGGGCTGTTTTGGTACTTTTATATTATTTGTATAGGGTACAAATAAGTCTATTAGCTTTTCATCTAGTTTTACCTTATAGAAAATAAAGGAAAATTCAATGTCTGAGTTTTCTTCTTGAATGTTCATTCACTCCTTTTATTTCTCCTTCCAAAGAGACTGAACTTTAATTGTGAGATAACTAAATATGTTGAAATCTGCATTTGCCCTTGTCATCTATGTAAGAGACTTGTGCTGCATTTCACTATTATATATAATATGTACACATGATACTATATGTGAATTTTCTACAGGCATGTTGACATATTACTGTACTTTCTTTTGTCCCTGGCAAATTGGGATCTAAGCATTTAGGGAAATTGGGATTCTGATTTTGCTGTGTGCCTTTCTATAATAGGTGATAAAATTTCATCATTTCCATTACAAATAAAGATAGATTGCTGCTTTGACTTCCTTATTTTTTTACTCTGTTCTTAATTCTGTGAAATGGTAATCATTCGAACTCTGATGTTTTATTTTCTATGCCTAAGGCATGTCCAACTGAATTAATACATTTTTGATACTAACCTAGACGTTGGCTTCAGGTTGTTCTCAGTAAGCAAAGGAAGAGCCCCACTAGTTTATTTCAAAGATAAACATCGCTCCTTCCCAAAAACATCTTGAGTAACTCTATTTAATACTGGAAATATTGATAGAGCTACTAGATTTCACTAATCTTGACCTGACAGCACAGCAGAAATTGAAGTCAATGATACTTAAATCACCATATCCTCATTTTGATTGCTTACTTTCAGTCTTTTAAAATATTTAAATTCTCTTCCCTAGTAGTAATAGAAATATCTTGTTTAGGTTATATGCTTTTCTTTTTCTTCATCAAAACTTACATTATTCTCTTTCTTTCCTATCACTGAACCTACTGATCTAACGATAAAGAATTCATTCTTTTGTTTAACATATTGTGTTTGGCTAAGCTTATTATCCCTTTCTGATAGCATAGTGGTATGTATGAAAAGGCAAAGTAGACTCATTGTAAAGGTAGTTTTAAATGCATAGTCTGGAAAAATGCAGCAATGTTTCTTGGGTAAATTACTGTATCTAAGAGTTAGTCACTAATCAGAAATTGATAGAAAAACTTTTTCAGAAAATACAAGAACAGAAACCTCTGCCATGTTGAAAATAGACTAATTATTAGAATTCAACAAATCTAATGATAAAGGTAAAAGATAGTGCTGCATAATTTCAACTTGAGTTTATAAAAATTTCAAGATTTTTTACAACAAAAAAAGGTGCAATAACCATATTGTGTTTTCTGCTAAGGGTTGCTGTTAGCATGTGATTAACCTCCCAAATGATAACGTATTACCAAAAGTTGTCTTAGGAAGTCACATGTTGAGAACAGCCAGCAAGGTATAATGGCTGAGATTATTTACTGGCTTCTACCGCTACTGTATGTTTGTCACATAATGGTCTTTCATTTTGTCATTCCTGAAATGGTTGGTCATTAGCATACAGGTTTACAGTACTTTATGTACAATAAAAGGGGAAAGAGCCAGTGAGCAAAACTAATTTACTTATGAAATGACAACTTGAGAAAATGTATTTGGGAAGAATGACAGTCCTTGAACTGATCTTTAGTTCCATTTTTAAGGTCTTTCATAAGGGGACGTGGTGTTCCAGTAAAATTGCTAGAGTGACAAATGTTTCATCAGTTATGTTTTCTTCAACCCTCTACTTAAGAACCTCAGAATAAGAATAGTAATCACAATAATAACACATTGCTGCTAAAATTTCACCAAAGGTTTTCCTAAGAGTTCATAATATACTCTGTGACCACGGTGAATGTGTTCTTCTTTTTAAAAAATTCATTGCGGAACACTTTATAGATATACATATCTATTATGGTTTTATGACTCCTGAGAACACTGAAAAGTCTGAACATATTCACTGGTTTCTCTGACCATGTTATGTTAATTAATTGTAGCATTTTGAAGATTAAATGATAGGTGGATTGTCAACATTGTTAAATACATCTTTATTAATATTTTTAATTTTTTTCACAAATCAACTGATTTTTTGAGAATGACATTTTTCCCCTCTATAATGCTTTTACCCCAACTTAATGAGACAAGTGTATGGCAAGGAAATTGTATACATTTTTTACCCTGTGTATCCTAGTGACTCCCAGATTCATCAAAGGTAGTAGAAGAAAGACAATTTTAATAACATTATTTTAGAGAAACCACATGGTTCTTTTAGAGCATATGCAAATATGTGCTGACTCTCATGATTGACTTAATTGAAGTATTAAGAGCTCTGATCTCCTTGAAAAAGAGTTACATAAACACAGGATACTGGGAAATTATATATGAACCAATTCAGGGACACATTAAATAGTGTGAGATGAGATCACCTGGATGATATTTTGGCATTTTTTAAATTATTTTCTCCTGCTTTTTTTTTACCATGTCATATTTTCTTATTTCATCAAGGCTACTATATGGTTATTCAACATTTTCAGTTATGTGATGTTTCAGTCTTTTACATCTATATTCAGTTACAACAAACAAATAAAAAATGCCTCTGAACTGGCAAAATTTTCCAACTTTTTCCAATATAACCATTGAGGTTGCATCTTACAGGAAGTAGCTAAAATTTTCTAATTCTCTTATTTTTATTATAGTAGTCTGTATGGCTGGGAGGGGTGGAAATTGAAGGGCATTAATATTTCTCCAAGATTCCATTATTCAACTTATTCAGCTATGAGCATTTAAGTGACTCCCTTTGAATCTTGATGTACATATCATAGTATTAGAAACATGTCCTTTGTTTTTTATAAGTTGTAACAAAATCACATATGACAGATAATGCATACTAAAAAATTTTATAAAGAAGTAACGCTACTTTAAACATTCATGTACGGGTTTTTGTGTGAACATAAATTTTCATTTTTCTGAGATAAAAACCCAAGAGTTTAGTGGTAGATTGTATGACAATTACTTACATAATTTTTAAAGGAACTGCCAAACTATTTTTGCACACATTCCCACCAACGATGTATAAGTCATTGACTTTCTCTGCACCCTCACCAGCTTTGTTTTGTAGCTATTGTTTTTTAAATTTTAGCTATTCCTATAGGTATATTATGGTATTAATGTCCATTTTCTTAAACAGTAATGATTTTGAATATCTTGCTATGGCCTTATTTAACTCCTGTTTATTCCCTTTGCTAATATCTTTGGCACATTTATAAATTGGAATTACTTCTTATTTTTAAAGATTTTATTTATTTATTTTTAGAGAGGGAAAGGGAGGGAGAAAGAGAGGGATAAGAAGATCAATGTGTGATTGCCCCTTGCTCACTCATTACTGGGACCTGGCCCACAACCCAGGCATGTGCCCTGACTGGGAATTGAACTGGGGAACCTTTGGTTCACAGGCCCACACTCAATCCATTAAGCCACACCAGCCAGGCCTGCAATTATTTCTTACTATTGAGTTTTAGTTTTAAAATTTATTTTAGATATCAGATCTCTTCCAGATATGTTATTTGTAAACATTTCATTTTTAATATGTAATTTGTAATCATCTCAATAAGTTCAATCAGGGAGCAAATGGTTTTAATTTCGATGAAGCTCAATTTACCGTTTTTTCTTTTATAGATCACATTTCATGCCAAGTCTAAGGATGCTTTGCTTTGTCCTAGGTACCAAAGATTTCTCCTAATTTTCTTCTGGATGTTTTATAATTTTGTGTTTACATTTAACTCCATGAATCACTTTGAATTAATTTCTGTGTAAGATGTGAGACTAAGGTCAAGATTTGTTTGTTCGTTTGTTTGTTTTTGCCCTTGAATGTCTATTACTCTACAACAGTTTTTTGGAAAGGCTACTTGTATTCAATTAAATTGCTTTTGCTCCCTTGTTAAAAATTAATTGGGCACATTTGTGTTGGTTTACTTCTGGGTTCTCTGTTAAGACAGCATAGTCCTGAACTGCAGCTATATAGTGTCTCTTAACATCAAGGACAGTGTTCCTCCTCTTTCAATCTTCTCTTTTAAAAGTGTGGTATTTTTGTTCTCCTAGGACACTTTTTCTTTCCACATACATTTTACAATAAGCTTATATATATTTATAAAAACTGTTGATGAGATTTAGTCTGTTTATTTTTCGTATTCCCATGGTATTGATCTTTATATCTGTATGGTTGTTTAGTTGCAACTTACTGGTAATTGAAGAAACCTTACTTCCATTTAGGTCCCTCTCCCTCTAAACTTTTAACTATAATTGTAACAAGTGTTTGTTTCTTCAATATATACATTGAGCATCATATTAGAACATGTTAATTTGTTTGGCTTCAGCCATAAAATATTATTAAATAAACTTATAAATTCAAAGATTTTAATATGTTTTATCTCTATTTAGTTATTCTGAAGGTTTTACCCTTCCTTGGTTATCATTTTCTTTGAAGATTTTCCTACAGTTATTTTTAAAAGACAGATCTGCTTGCAGTGAATTGTCTTAGATTTCCTTCATCTCAGAATGTCTTTATTTCTCCTTCATTCTTGAAGAAGATTTCTCAGGATGTATAATTCTGGACAGATGTCTATTTTTTCCATCAGTTGAAAATGTTCCACT
This sequence comes from Tonatia bakeri, assembly GCA_004024845.1. Classification (NCBI taxonomy): domain Eukaryota; kingdom Metazoa; phylum Chordata; class Mammalia; order Chiroptera; family Phyllostomidae; genus Tonatia; species Tonatia bakeri. The sequence continues at coordinate 119,690 of PVIA01003504.1, read as the reverse complement.
TCTTCTGGCCTCAATGGTTTCAGATGATAAATCTACTATCATTTGAACTTCTGTTGTTCCAAAGATAGTATACCATTTCATTCTTGACATTTATAAGATTTTTTTGTCCTCTCTTTTTAAGTTTAATGATGATATGCTTCAGTGATAATTTTTAGAGCTTATCCAATACAATGTTTTTAGGCTTGTTAAATATGTACTAATTATATGGTGTTTTTTTACCAAATTTGGGAAGTTTCCACCCATTTTTAACACTTTTCCACCCCTATTCTTTTTCTCTTTTTCTTCTGCCACTCTAATAGTAAAAGTTTCATATTTTGCTATTGTCTTACAAATTCCCGAGGTTCTGTTTTTTTAAAACCTATTCTATCTGTTAAGTTGAATAAATTCTGTTGATCTGTCTTTAAATCACCAAGTCTATCCTTCCTATGTCCACTCTACCATTAAATCCATCTAATGAAATTTTATTTCAGTTATTGTACTATCCAGTTCTATAATTTTCTTAGTCACTTTTAAACTTTTCTATTTTTATAATAAATTTTATTTTATTTGTTTCATCCAATTTTGGACATATTTTTTGATGCTATATATATCATGGTCAGATAATCCCAACAAACTGCTTTATTTCCATATTGACTTCCATTAAGTGTCTTTCCTCAGTCATACTGTAGATTTCCTGGTTCTTGATATGATAAGTAGTATACATTTTGATTATTATATTAGAAATTAATTCACTTTATTCTATGCAGGGTTAGGAGGTAGATACAGATCTCCTTTCTTGGGCTGTGTTACCAATGACTACTTTTCAGAGCTCTTAAAATACTGTTCTGTGTTTCTTCATTCTTATGTTGCTACTGTAGCTCCTGCTCAAAACCTGCTGGTGATTCTCTCCATGGCAGAAGCTGCCTTCCAAGGCTGCCTGTTGTTAGTGGGAACATCCGCTGTGTGTGTTCAAGCAGGCAGAGAAGATAGGCCCAGCTACTCTTTGGTTTGCCTCCTTATCCTACTGGGCAGAAGACTAGGGCTTTGCAGGGCCCCTCTGTGGGTGCTGCTGTCCCAGTGGTTGGATCTGCTTGGCTATTGCCGCTGCAGGTGTGGAGCAGTGGTATGTCAGTAACCCGGTGCTTTGAAGCTGCTCCTGTAAGTGAATCAACCAATCAGTATCTTCAATGTAAAATAGATGTTGGCCTTCACCTTTCCTAGTCCTTTGAGTAAAGAGAGTAGGCTTGTGTTATTCATTTATTTATTTTTTATTTCTGTTGGTGGTTTCAGATTGTATAACTCATAAATGACAGATATAATTTATTTGAAATATAAAAATAAAACCCAAGGAACTAACTACCTTGCTGCTCTTCAAGACCTAAAATCCCCGGCCTATCCTTCTTTTCACCTTCCCAAATACCTTTTTCATTGCCTGTTTAATGATTCCCTTTAGTCGTTTTAGAAGGCAGGAGCTAGAGAACAGGGCCATACACTCTCCTGGTCTAGTATGGGGACTGTCACCTACTTTGGTAAAGAAAAACTTATCGAAACACAGACCACTTCTTTTATATTTCTCATGGCCATTTTAGCAATAAAATAGCATAATTGAGTATTTTCAAAAAGAAAAAAGTCCAAATGGTCTTCAAAGTCTAAAATATTTGCTATCCAGCTTTTACACAAAATGTGCTCATCTCCATTTTGAACATGTCACCGTGAGGACAGAATCTACGCCAAACTTATTTGTCCAAATAATTGAAAAACATAAATATTTAATATCCAATATGGTGGCAACCTGACAAGGAAAGAAATCATGACTAGAGCCAGAGGAATATTCACTTGGTTGCTTCTTTGCTTTGGGGTGTAGAGTGCAAATACCCAAGTCCATCTCATAGTCTACATTAATACTTCCATTTCTTATTTTATAAAAAATAATTTCTAGCCCTGGCTGGTGTAGCTCAGTGGATTGAGCGCGGGCTGCGAACCAGGCATCGCAGGTTCGATTCCCAGTCAGGGCACATGCCTAGGTTGCAGGCCATGTCCCCCAGCAACCACACATTGATGTTTCTTTCTCTCTCTCTCTCTCCCTCCCTTCCCTCTCTAAAAATAAATAAATAAAAAAATCTTAAAAAAAGAAAGTAACTTTCTAAAAAAAAAAAATAATAATTTCTAATTAAAAACTGCTACAATTTTTAAGTACATGTCTTCTTTATTGAACATCTGTAGGGACATGCTGGCACTGATCAGCAGGAGAAAAAGCATGCAGGCAGGGAGTGGGTGCAAGGAGATGACCCTCTTACTTCCAGTTCTTGAAGAATTGCTTGAAATTGGAACTCTCACAGCTCTGGGGCAGGATCTCCACCTGAGTGTTTGGCACATATGCATGTGGAGATGAAGTCCTCGGCCACTTGGAAGGCGGCCTGCCATTTCTGCTCGTTAGCTTTTCACTCTTTCCAGATGTAGATCTTGACACAGAGCTCATTGTCCAGCAGAGAACAGTCATCAGGCATCAGACACTGAAGGCAAAGGGGCTAGAGTTGGCCATCTTTGTCATGTTTATCTGTCTGATGGCATCAGACACCTTGTACAAGGCTTCGGCTTGAGCGTTAGTGTGGTCAGCTGTGAGGTCTTTCTCAGGATTACCCTCTTTCAGAGCAGTTTGGGGCCCAGGACCTGGATCATCTTGGCAGGCCCCTCATAATTTAAAATTACACTCAAATGCATGAAATAGCATGTTTTCAAACATTAAACATAGTTAAGGCATTTGCTGTTATTCTTAATGATTGATAATAATAAAATTACTTTTATTATTATTGAAATTTTCTCTTAGAGAACATTTTTTGGGTTAACATGTGGAAAGCTTCTTGAAATGATGAAACTGTGGGTGATAGAGAAGGTATGAGGGGATGACAGAGACTTTTAGGTCAAAGTCATGCTAGATGGCATATTGTGGTTGGAACAGAAAATGTACAAAGACTATTAATTTAAATAATAAACATTTATGAATAAAATCATGCTTGTATGTACATTTCTAATTTATATAGAGTTGGATTGAATAAATAATTACATTACTTTTAAAATAAAATCTCTATTTTCAATACAGGAAATTTTTAATTAAAAATGGTTCCACAAACACTAATTGGATCATTTTAAGAGATCAAGCTTCTTGGGATCAATTAGTGAGCCAAGATAGCAGACTCAGTGACTAAGAGTAGGCATTGAGACACTATCTGTAAAACAAATGATATAAGATTAATTTAGTACTAACCAATTAAAAAGATATAATATGATCATCAATTTTTTATGAAAAAATTCTAAGATTTCAGTGTAGTGAGAAAATAGAATGACAACTGTATATAATCAAATAAAAAGAAAGAAAAAAAATTAGTAAAGTAAAAACAAAAAAAGAATAAAAGAAAATTTTATTTATACAGTAGACTTTGACAGAATTCTCTATGATAATATTTTATGAGTTATAGATTTTTATGTCTGTAGATAAGATAATTCTTCAAGTAACCCATTATTTTTCTCAGTGATTATGATTTCCCTTTCTTCTTTCTTTCTTTCTTTCTTTCTTTCTTTCTTTCTTTCGTCTTTCTTTCTCTTTTTAGTAATTTATTTATTTACTTTTGTTGTATTTTCACATTACCATTTAGTCCCCTTATATGCCACTCTGCCTGCAATCACCAACCACACTGTTGTCCATATCCATGAGTCCTTTTTCCTTTTTCGCACAGTCCTTCCACCCCTACCTTCTCCTCCACCCTAACTGTCATCCTGCTTTCTAAGAATCTGTTTCTATTTTGCCTGTTAGTTCAATTTGTTCATTAGATTCCACATCTGAGTGAACTCATATGGTATTTGCTCTTACTGGCTTATTTCACTTAGTATAATGTTCTCCAGGTCCACCCATACTATCAAAAAGGGTGAAATTTTCTTTTTCATGGTCTATAGTATTCCATTGTGTAAATTTCCCATAGTTGTTTTTTTTTTACTTTTTTTATTGTTGTTCAAGTACAGTTGTCTCCATTTCACCCCCGTCACTCCCCCCATCACAACTACCCCCGCTTCCCACCCTTGATCCTACCCCCTTTTGGTTTTGTCCATGTGTCCTTTATGGTTGTTCCTGAAAACCATTTCCCCTTTTCCTCCCATTATGCTCTCCCACCTTCCCTCTGGTTACTGTTATTTTGTTCTTGATTTCAATGTCTCTGGTTATATTTTGCTTCCTTGTTTGTCTTGTTGATTATGACCATAGCTGTTTTAATCACTCATATACTACTGGACACTTGGGCGATTTTCATATCTTGGTGATTGCATAATGCCGCAATGAACATGAAGGTGCTTAAGTACTTTGAATTAGTGTTTTGGGTTCCTTCAGATATATTCTTAGAAGTAGGATCCTGGGTCAAAAGGAAAATCCAATTTTAATCTTTTGAGGTATCACCGTACTGCTTTCCACACTGACTGAATCAATCTGCATTTCCACCAACAGAGCAAAATGGTCCCCTTTCTTCTCATCTTTGCCAGTACTTGCTTTTTTGTTTATTTATGTTAGCCATTCTGACAGTCATGATATGGTATCACACTGTGGTATTTATTTGCATTTCTCTGGTGATTAGTGATGTTGGACATATTTTCATATGTCTATTGGCCATCTGTATTTCTTCTTTAGAGAAGTGTCTATTCAGGTCTGTTGCCCATTCTTTAATTGAATTGTTGGGTTTTTGGTGTTGCATTTTGGAAGTATTTTATACATTTTAGATATTAACCCCTTATTAGATATATTGGCAAATATCTTTTCCCGCTCTGTGGGTTGTCTTTTTACTTTGTTGGTGATTTCTTTTGCTGTGCAGAAGTTTTTAGTTTGATGAAGCCCATTTGTTTATTTTTCTTTTATTTACCATGCCTGAGCAGACATATCTAGTAAAAAAATTTCTATGAGCAATGTCTTTGAGTTTGCTGCCTACATTTTCCTCCAGGATTTTTATAGTTTGAGGTCTAACATTTAAGTTTTTGATCCAACTTGAATTTGTTCTTTTGTGTGGTATAAGAAGGCGGTCTAGTTTCATTTTTCTTCAAGTATCTGTCCAATTTTCTCAACACCAAATATTGAATTAACTGTCTTAACCCATTGTATGTGCTTGTTTCTGTTGTCGAATATTAATTGATTATAAAGGTGTGGGTTTGTTTCTGGGTTGTCTATACTGTCCCATTGATCTGTGTGTCTGTTTTTATGCCAGTACCATGCTGTTTTGATTACTATGGCCTTGGAGTATAGTTTGATATCTGATAGCATGATTCCTCCAAATTTGTTTTTCTTGATCAGGATCACTGTTGCTACGTGGGGCCTATTTGTGGTTTCATATAAATTTGATATATTTGTTCTAGTTCTGTGAAATACACCATTGAAATCTTGATAGGAATTGCATTGGGTCTATAGATTGTTTTGGGTAATATGGACATTTTAGTGATATTAATCTGTCCTATCCATGAACATAGTATGTGTTTCCATTTATTTACATCTTCTTCAATTTCTTTCTTCAGTGTCTTATAACTTTCTGAGTACAGGTCTTTTATATCCTTGGTTAGGTTATTCATAGGTATTTTATTCTTCTTGAAGCAATCATGAAGGGGATTGTTTTCTTAATTTCCCTTTCTTTTAGTGTGTTATTGACATATACAAGTGCAATTGATTTCTGCATATTAACTTTGTATCCTGCTACTTTTCTGAATTCATTTAACAGTTCTAGTAATTTTCTGGTAGGATCTCTGGATTTCTCTATGTACAATATCATGTCATCTGCAAATAAAAACAGTTTTATTTCTTCCTTTCCAATTTGGATGCCTCTTATTTCTTTTTCTTTGTTGATTGCTATGACTAGGACTTCCTGTACTATGTTGAATAAGAGAGAGGAAAGCAGACATCCCTGTCTCTTTCCCGATCTTAAGGGGATCACTTGTATTTTTTGCCTGTTGAGTATGATGCTGGCAGTGGGTTTGTCATATGTGGCCTTTATTATGTTTAGGTATGTCCTCTCTAATCATAATATTTGCTGAGAGCTTTTATCATGAATGAGTACAGAATTTTATCAAAATATTTTCTGTATCTATTGATATAATCATATTGATTTTATCCTTCCTTTTGTTTATGTAGTGGATCACATTTATTGATTTGTGAATATTGTACCATCCTTGCAATACCAGATTAAATACCACTTGGTTATGGTATATGATCTTTTCTATGCATTGGTGTATTCAGTTTGCTAATATTTCGTTGAGGATTGTAGCACCTATGTTCATCAATATTGGCCTGTAATTTTCTATCTTTGTAGTATCTTTATTTGGTTTTAGAATTAAGATAATGGTGGCCATATAAAATACGTTTGGAAGCCTTCCCTCCTCTTGAATTTCATGAAATAGTGTGAGAAGAAGAGGTGTCAGTTCTTCTCAGAATGTTTGACAGAGTTCACCTGTAAAGCCTTCAGGTCTAGGGCTTTTGTTTGTTGGGATTTTTTTTTTATTATTACTGCTTCAGTTTCACTAGGTGTAATCTGTCTATTCAGATTCTCTGATTCTTTCTTATTTAGTTTTGGAAGATTGCATGTTTCTAGCAATTTATCCATTTTGTCCAGGTTGTCCAGTTTTTTGGCATAGAGTTGATCATAATATTCTCTTACAATGTGTTGTATTGCTTTAGTGATGCAAAGGTGTCAGTTGTTATTTGTCCTCTTTCATTTCTGACTTCATTTATTTGGGTCCTTTTTTTTTCTTGATGAGTCTGGTTAAAGACTTGTCAATCTTGTTATGTTTTCAAGGAAGCAGTTCTTGGATTTGTTGCTCTTTTGTATCATTTTTTGAGTATTTTATTGATTTCTTCTTTGATCTTTATTTTTTCCTCACTTCTACTCACTTTGGGCTTTGTTTGTTGTTCTTTTTTTTTTAACATTTTATTTCTTTATTTTTAGAGAGAAGAGAGGGAAGGAAGGGAGAAAGAGAAAGAGAAACATCAAGGTGTGGTTGCTTCTTGCACGCCCCCTTCCCTGAGGCACTGGCCTGCAACTCAGGCATGTGTCCTGACTGGGAATCCAACTGGTGACCCCTTGGTTCACAAGCCAGCATTCAATCCACTGAGCAACACCAGCCAGGGATGTTTGTTGTTCTTTTTCAAGTTCCTTTAAATGTAAAGTTAGATTGTTTATTTGATCTTTTACTTGTTTTTGGAGCTAGGCCTGTAATGCTATGAATTTCCCTCCAGGATTGCTTTCCCAGTGCTCCAGAGATTTTTGATTGTGTGTCCTCATTTTCGTTTGTTTCAAAGTATCTTTTCATTTTTTCCTTAATCTCATTGTTGACATACTCATTGTTTAGTAACATTTTATTTAGCTTCCATGTATTTGAGTGTTTTTCTATGCTCTTCTTGTGACTGATTTCTAGTTTCATAGCATTTGGTCAGAGATGATGTTTTATGTGATTTCAATTTTCTTAAGTTTATTGAGACTGGTTTTGTGTCCTAATATGTGGTCCATCTTATAAAATGTTCCATGTGCATTTGAAAAATATGCATATTCTGCTGCTTTGGGGTGAAATGCTCTGAAGACACCAATTAAATCCATTTGATCTAGGGTGACATTCAAGGACACTTTCCTTTTTGATTTTCTGAGAGATCTACCCATTGAAATCAATGGGATATTGAAATCCCCGACTATGACTGTATTTCTGTTGATCTCTCCCTTTACGTCCACCAACATTTGCTCCACATATTTAGGTATTCCAATGTTGGGAATGTAAATTTTTCCTAGGGTTATATCCTCTTGTTGAATTGTTCTTTTTATCATTATGTAGTGTCCTTCTTTGTCTCTTATGATAGTCTTGGCTTTAAAGTCTATTAAGTGGAATATAACTACTGCTATCCCAGCTTTTTCCCCTTTCCATTTGCATCACACATCTTTTTCCATCACTTTACTTTTAGTCTGTGTGTATCTTTTGATCTGAGATGGGTCTCTTAGAGGCAGCATATACATGGGTCTTGTTTTCTTATCCATTCAGCTACCCTGTGTCTTTTGGTTGGAACATTTAATCCATTTACATTGAGGTGATTATTGATAGAGACATATGCAGTGACTTTTTATTGTTAGATTATTTTTCTCTGTTGTTGTTGTAGTTGTTGTGTTCTTCTTTTTCTTCATTCCTTCTTCTTCTTTCTTCCTCCTCCTTCTTCTTTCTTCCTCCTCCTCCTCCTTCTCCTTCTTAACAGGCCATTTAACATTTCTTGCAGTACTGGTTTGGTGTTAACAAAACCCCTTTTACTTTTTTATTGTCTGGGAAGATCCTTATTTCTCCTTTCATTTTAAATGATAGTCTTAGTGGGTAAAGTAGCCTTGGTTGTAGGTCCTTGCTTTTCAGCACCTTGAATAAGTCATGCCACTCCCTTCTGACCTGAATATTTTAGTTGAGAGATCCAATAACAGTATAATTGGTGTTCCCTTTTAGGTAACTACCTGCTTTCCTCTTGTTTTTAGGATTCTCTCTTTGTCTTCAAACTTTGTTGCTTTAATTATGATGTTTCTTGGTATAGGTTTCTTTGGGTTCAACCTGTTTGGGACTCTGAGCTTCCTGGACTTCTGTGACTTTTTCCTTCATCGTATTAATGAAGTTTTCAGTCATTTCTTCAAATAGTTTCTCAATCCCTTGCTAACTCTCTTCTCCTGGTTCTTCCATGATGCGGATGTTGTTACCTTCATGTTGTCTAAAATGTTTCTTAAGCTCTCCTTAGTTTTTTTAATTCTTTTTTCTCTTTACTGCTCTGCCTGGGAGTTTTTTTCCTACCTTGTCTTCCAAAATACTAATTCTATCCTCTGCTTCAAATAACCTACTATTTATTCCTTCCAGTGTATTATTTATTTTAGATATTACATTCTTTATTTCTGACTGCTAATTTTTTATGGTTTCTATGTCTTTTTCATGTTGTTGAGTATCTTTATTTTTTTAAATCATTTTATCGTTGTTCAATTATAGTTGTCTGCATTTTCCTCCCATCACTCCCCCCACCCCAGCCAAACCCACTTTCCTCCCTTGCTTCCACCCTCTCCCTTGGTTTTGTCCATGTGTCCTTTATACATATTCCTGAAAACTCTGCCTTCCCCCCACCCCACCCCCATTATTCCCTCTCTTCTCCCTTGTGGTTACTATCAATTTGTTCTTAGTTTCAATGTCTTTGGTTATATTTTGCTTCTTTTGTTGTTGTTGTTGATTAGGTTCTATGTATAGGGGAGATCATAAGGTATTTGTCTTTCACCGTCTGGCTTATTTCACTTAGGATAATGCTCTCCAGTTCCATCCATGTTATCAGAAAGGGTAGGAGCTCTTTCTTTTTTATCTGCTGCATAGAATTCTATTGTGTAAATGTACCCCAGGTTTTTGATCCATTCATTTACTGATGGATACGTAGGTTTCTCCAACACTTGGCTATTGTAAATTGTGCTGCTATGAACTTTGGGGTGCATAAGGTCTTTTGGATTGTTGTTTCAGGGTTCTTAGGATATAATCCCAGCAGTGGAATTGCTGGGTTAAAAGGCAGTTCCAGCCCTGGCTGGCGTAGCTCAGTGGATTGAGCGCGGGCTGCGAACCAGGCATCGCAGGTTCGATTCCTAGTCAGGGCACATGCCTGGGTTGCAGGCCATGTCCCCCAGCAACCACACATTGATGTTTCTCTCTCCCTCTCCCTTCCCTCTCTAAAAATAAATAAATAAAATCTTTAAAAAAAAAAAAGGCAGTTCCATTTTTAATTTTTCTGAGGAAATTCCATACTGCTTTCCACAGTGACTGCACCAGTCTGCATTCCCACCACTAGTGCATTAGGGTTCCTTTTTCTCCACATCTTCTCCAACACTTGTTTGTTTGATTTGTTTATGATGGCCATTCTGACTGGTGTGAAGTGGTATCGCATTGTGGTTTTAATTTGCATCTCTCTGATGGCCAGTGATACTGAGCATCTTTTCATATGTCTCTGGGCCCTCTGTATATTCTCCTTGGAGAAGTGTTTGTTCAAGTCTTTTGCCCATTTTTTAATTGGGTTTTTTGTCTACTTGGAGTAGAGTCATGTGAGTTCTTTGCATATTTTGGAGATCAAACCCTTGTCTGAGGAGTCATTGGCAAATAACTTTTCCCATATAGTTGGATCTTTTTTCATTTTAATGCTGTTTTTTTGTTTGTTTTGTTTTTTTACCCATGCAGAAGCTTTTTAATTTGATGAGATCCCATTTGTTTATTCTTTCCTTTATGTGCCTTGCTTTAGGGAACATATCAGTGAAGATGTTGCTGTGTGGAATGTCTGAGATTTTCCTGCATATGTTTCCTTTAGGACTTTTATTATGCAATGACTTATGTTGAGTATTTTTATAATCATTACCCTAAACTCTCTACCTCAAAAATTGCTTGCCTCCATTTTACCTAATTCTTCTTCAGTAGAATTCTCTTGTTCTTTGATTTGGGGTCTGTTTCTTTGTTTTATCATTTGGGTTTCTTCTTAGCATTTTCTGTCTTAGTAGTTAAACTAATCAGTGATATAGCCTTAAGCCATAATCAGCAGCCTGGTTTAAGCACCAGGAATTACAGGGTTGGGCACAGTAATTCCTGTGTGCAGGGCTATTGCTTCCCCTCAGGTCAATGCCACTTGGAGTGGAGTGATCTGGGTGAAAAAAGATGGTTCTTGTAGCATGGGAATGACTCAGCATAGGGGTCCTGGCAGATGTTCCTTCACTTCTCTCCCCAGAGTCACCAACCCCAGACTCTCCTCAAGCATCTCTAGTCCACTCTGCCTTCCCTCTGCTGGCTGCAAATGAAATTTTGTGTATTGGCCCCTTAAAAGGCTTTCTTTCTTTCCGGCTATCTCTCCCTGGCAGACAGAAATCCTGCTACTTATCACAAGTGGGTATTTTCTGGGTTCCTTTGCAGCTCAGGTACTTGGGTCTAGAGAACTCAGCTTGGGGTTTTAGACCCCACACTTCTCAGGGGGGACCCCCAGCCACTAGCATATCCCTCTGGCACCTCTGCTGCTGCCCACAGGAGCCAAGCCAGCCCTCTCACATCTCCTTTGAACTCTCTACCAGTCACATTGTGCTGAAGTGGTCACTTCTGTCTCTCTGTAGTTATAAGGCTTCTCTCCAGCTAGTGTTCAGTTGGTTATTCAAGATGATTTCTCTACAATTTAGTTGTAATTCCAGATTGGTCCTGGGAGGAGGTTAGCATAGCTTTCACTTACTCCTCTCCCACCTTGGGTCTCCAGGATTTCTTTTTATCATTCAAAAAGAGTAACAGAAAATATAATTTCAGTAGCTGAAGAAGAAATATGGAATAGAAATGGTTCATATATAAGAGCATTTCCCATAAAAAATTAATTTTCTTAATAGATAAATATTCACAAACTATTATTACTTTTTAAATTATATATAAGTTTTCAAAATGGATATAAAATCTGTTGATGAGCATGCTTGAAAAGTAAAGCATCTATTTTAATATATGGGGATCAAAGTAAAGTGAGAAATAGTATATTTTTTGAAGAGGAAATAGGCTGCTGCTCAGATTAAAAAATTTGCAGAATTTCTTAGGTAATAAATGTTCATTGGATAAGGTAGAAAATTCAGAAGAAAAGGGTAGTAATAAATTAATATTATATTACCTGGAGATAACAATGTTAATTATACATGTGCATCCAAATTATTCCCTGAATGCTTATGTAGATTCATAGAGAGTAATAAAACTAAGTTTCAAAAAATTTTACACTGCCAACTATTGTTTTTCAAGATGATACTTTGGTCTCTAAACAGTACATTATAACAATACTTTTGTAAATAATTGTAATTCTACCATATTATTTGTATTTAGTGCTTCAAAACACTTAACAATAAAGTTTGACAGTACTTACTCATCGATCTTGTATTATTGGTACTTAAGCTTTTTCCAAACTACAGTTAATAAAACCCAAGAGGACCTTCTACCTTAGAACCTGTGGGAAGCTAGAAAAGAGGTTCATCAAGCTGATTATAATTTGCAGTAATAAATGAGCACTATTAATATTTTGGCTCAATTATATATACATATTAACTGACAAAATATGCACAAATATATTTATACTACATATTAATTTCCTGTCCTGTTACATAATGGGAAGTGGTTAATTTTACCTAAGAAGCATTAAAAATAGTAAATGTATAATAGATACAAATTTATAGAATAAAATTTTATTAATAAAATAATGTTAAAAGTAAATATCTTCCCATTCTTTTTCTTCCTCCTTTGCTTTTCTTTCTTCTCTATCTCTCTCTCTTCAGCAGTAGTCTATCCCTGAGGTCCATCTCCCTACGTCATGGTTTAGATGCTATATTTGAAATGCAGTCAGACACATTTTAGTAAAATTTTGAGAGGAGGTGAAACATTTTGAAGTAAACCATATGATTATTTGTAAAATATATTCTTATCAAAAGTATATTTGATATTCCAGCTCACACATTTTATGCCTATACTGTGAAAATTGTTCAGGTACTTATAGAGCTCCTCATGAACCACCCATTTACTATTAATTACATATTCTAGTCATAATTTCTCTCCTTGCCAGCTTATATTCCATAGTATTATGGTATAATCATTCCTTTCCATATACTTCAATTTCTTTGTCTTTCCTCTGTTCTACTATAAGCAAAACCTTTACTCTGATTTAAATCACTTTTCCTCCTCTCTGTGTCTTCATTTCAACATTTGAAATTGTTGGGTAAGAACACTGGTTACATACGTTCAGTTTAAATTCTTGTTCCATACTTCAAATACTCAATGCAGCCATGAAATTCTATGAAGACTTTAAAATAATTTCACTGGTCTTGTAGCCAAAGTAATAATTTCAAATTTAATTTCTTTCATCTCCTCAGGTGATGGCTTTACATCACATCCTACTGAGGAAATAAAAAACAAATAAATGAACTTTTACCTTACTTCCATCAATGAATCCAGCAACATCATATACCATATTTTCTATCTGGCTTTCAGTTACAAAAGAAATAATAATAATGGGCTTCATCCTATCACAGATAGTTTCTACTTATTTTTGGATATCATTCTCCAAAGCATTCTTCAGATTTCATTCTTTCTTTTATTTTGTTTGCCAGTTTTTCTTGCTCTGTTAGTCATTTCTATGAATACAGAAATTACTTCCAGTATCTCTCAACTTTAAAAAAATCTACAGTGAACCCACAATCCTTTCTAGTTACAAGTCCACTTTTTTTTTGCCTTGGAAATCATCTTGAAAGTTTTGTCATCATGTGTTTTCTTTTACTTACTTTTCTCAATGTTATTTAGATGATTAAAACTAATCTTCTACGATATCATCTCTGTACTAAATTTTCTCCCATGAGGATTTTCGATCATCTTTATATTCCTTTGCACAACCTGTAAATCATTTCTATTCAAAGTGTGGTTCATAGTCCATCAGCATAAACAATGTAAGGACAACTTTTCTTGATCTTTGTTATTATACTCCCCTCATTAGCATAGCCACCCAAACGATCAACCCCAAAACTTAAAAATCATCCTTGAGTTCTCTTTTTTGGTCATTCCTCACATTTGTTCTCTCTGCAAATCCATTTCTACTGACATGTTCTTTGTATAAAAAACTTTTCTTTCTCAACTGGACTATTACAATGATTTCTACAAACCTCTCTGTATCATTTTTTCAACACCACAACACATTTTACTAATAGAAACCAGAGTGATAATTTTAGTTCTTTTTTTTAAGCCTCACTCAAAGATGTGATTTACTCATTTGGGGGAGAGAGAGAGAGATGCTGATGTGAGAAACATTGATTGGTGGCCTCCAGCACATGTTCTACCATGATCAAACCTACAACCCTTTGGTACACAGAACAGTGCTCCGACTAACTAAGCCACTGGGCCAGGCCCAAAGTGGTACTTTTAAAATGTAAATTAGATCATAATACTACATTGCTCAAAACCCTTAAATGTTTTATCCCAGCACTTAAAATAAATTCAAACTCCCTACTGTGGTCAGTGTGCATTTATGTGATCTGACTCCTGTGTACATACAAATTAAGTTTATAAAATGACTCTCATCCTTCTGGTGTATAGAATTATCCTTCATACATTAGCCACACTGGTCTTTTTTAATGTCTCTAACCCAGTAGTTCTCCAAGTGAGTCCCCTGCACCATATAGAAATGTAAATTATCAAGTCCATGCCAAAATCTATTGACTCAGAAATTCTAGGTTAAACTGGCTTTTAACAAGTCTTCTGGATGATATATTCTCCACCTTTATGAAGATATCATTGACAAATAAAGCTATATGAAATTTAAAGTGTACAATGTGATGGTTTAACAGATATATACCCTGTAAAAGAGTTTCTGCTATTGATTTAAAACATTGTACACATCTTATGTTTATACCTTTTTGGTTTTAGAGCATTTATGTTGTATTATCTTAGCAAATTTCAATTACATGATGCATGTGGTTTTGACACATGCTGAAACTTGAGCATGGATACTAATACAACTGATATTTCTGTCTCACAAGCTTTGTTTGTCCTTTTCCATGACTAGAATACTTCTCTTTTGGCTTTTACCTTAGTGCATTTCTCGAGGTGCAGCATGTGTTGCTGAATCTACTCCCATTAAACATGATTGGATCACTTGTTTATTGTATTATCTGTCACTCTCTCTCAAATGCAAGCTTTAATATGGCAGGGTCTTGTCAGTCTTGTTTAGTACTCTAATCATACAACTAGCACAGTGCGTGACAGAGCAGACACTCAGGAAATGTGTCTAAGATAAATCCATGCATTGTAAGACTGTAAATAATCATTTGATTAGCTGATAATTCTATAAAACCCACCAAATTATCTGACATTTATCTTTAACTGAAAATAAAATATCTTCTATTTCAACAGAATGAAAAAAAAGTTTATTAACATAAAATATATATTTTTATAAAGACTGTTATCCATTTTTCAATTATCAAATTAACAATTTTATATTTAGTATCAGTGTCTATCACTATGTGTCATTGGTTAAAACTATGAAGCTAAAGATGGCGGCATAGGCTCACCTCTTCACACAACCACTTCAGAATTATAACTAAATTGTAGAACATCCATCATTCAAAATTGTAAGAAATTGAGTTGAATAGAAGTCTGACAGCTACAGAATTAAAGAATCCATATCCATCTAGATTGGTGGCAGGGTAAGAAATATGGAATGGACTGGCCCAACATCCATATGCAGTAGACAAAAATTTAGGAGGGATATCTCAGGAGCAAGGAGTCCTTGTCCCATGGCCCAGGGATCCAGTGCTAGAACAATAAATCCCTATAAATTATGGCTGCAAAAACCAGGTGGGATTGAGTGGATGGAAGAAACTATTGGAATCTAAAGCAGTTCCTCTTAAAGAACTGACACACTCAGCACCCGGGTAGTAGCTTGAAAAGCACTTTTACATAGAAAGGCATATAAGGAGGAATTGCAGTATCTGGCAAGGCAAGAGCTTGGGACAGCTTTCTCCCAGACAGAAAGGCAGGCAGAGATTGTAATCCCTTTTCTGAACCTTCCCCCGACAGCCACAGAGCTGGCATGTGGGTGTCATTAACCTGGCTAACACTGTTTGCCCTGTCTTGGAGATTCTTTAAGACTCTGTCCCACCCAACTTATGGGTCCACTCAAGCTATTACCAGTAACTTTTCTGTTGAATGGTTGGTAAAGGCTAATGCTATAACACTTCCTAAATCCCTTCAAATGAGCAACAGTGATCCTCATGGAGTCCCCAGTCTCTGTACCTCTTGCTAAGTGTCCCCAGGCATGACACTAGTAGCAGCCAGGCTTAATTCATAGCTTGGGTTCACCTGGGAACCTCCAAGCCCAATACAAGTAGCAGCCATCTTGGATTGCTTTATAGCTCGTGCAGGGTGGCCCAAGGCAGAACACAGGTGGGAGCTAACCTTGGCCTGTACCATCTAGGAAACCTGAGAGCCCATGGACCAAGTGAACTCCTACAGGAAATACTGGGGGGCCACCACTCTGCCCTTACACAGCTGATCCTCCACAGAGGGTAAAGTTTGGAGGTCAGTGATCACAGTCAGCCTTTACAACTGATTGGCCTTGGTAAATCCCTCCAATTGACCAGACAACAGCAACCAAATCTCAACTACAAGAGGAGGGTGTAGTCAGCCTACACAAAGGACACACTTTGAGTACCTGCCTTGGGTGATAGGGGAGGTTGTGCCAGTGGACCCTACAGGACACTTACTATATTAGATGACACTACCAAGACAGGGAGTCATAGCATCTCTACCTAATACATAAGTACAAACACAGGGAAGCTGTCAAAACAAGGAAACAAAGAAATATGGCTCAAATGAAAAAAAAACAGATTAAAACTTGAGAAAAAGAATAAAATGGAGATAAGCAATCCATCAGATGCACAGTTCAAAACACTGAATATGAAGATGCTCAGGGAACCTAGTGAGGACCTCAGTAGCATAAAAAAAGATCCAGTTGCAGTGAAGGGTACACTAATGGATAAAGAACAATTTACAGGGAAACAACATTAGAGTGAATGAAACTGAGAATCAAATCAATGATTTGGGACATAAGAAACCAAAACACAACCAATCAGAACAACAAGAAGAAAAGAAGATGCAAAAAAAAAAGAAGACAGTGTAAGCAACCTCTGGGACAACTTCAAGTGCTCCAACATTTGCATCAAATGAGTGTCAGGAGAAGAGAAAGAGCTAGAAACTGGAAATTTATTTGAAAAAATAATGAAAGAAATCTTTATCAATTTGGTGAAGGAAATAGACGTGCAAGTCCAAGAAGCACAGAGAGTCCCATACAAAATAGACACAAACAGGGCTACAAGACACATCATGATTATAATGTGAAAGGTTAAAGAAAAGAGAGAATCTTAAAAGCAGCAAGAGAAAAGCAGTTAGTTACCTACAGGGGAATCCCCATAAGACTGTCAGTTGATTTCTCAAAAGAAACTTGCAGGCTAGAAAGGATTGGTAAGAAATATTCAAAGTCATGAAAATCAGGGACCTACAGCCAAGTTTGCTCTACATGGCAAAGCTATCACTTATAATTGAAGGGCAGATAAAGAACTTCCTAGGGCTCCGGTCTCTCACCTTCCATGTGGATGAAATCAGCAAGGGGACCTCCTTGGCCTGCGGGAGGAAAGGCGACTGTTGGATGCGGTCCGGGGCAGTGTAGGGCGAGTGGTTTCAGGGGGAAAGAGGTTTTTTTCTTCTCTTCATTGGAATCATCATGGTGTTGGATTATTTCACTGGTGGGGTTACTATAGCATGTTTTCCTGTCTATCTTTTAAAGATTTCTGTATGAGACTGTTGAGCAGTTTTTAAAATAGTGTAGGACAATACAAAAAGGAGATAGATGGTGCTCTGTTTGATTCCTACAACAAAATTATCACCAGCTTTTTTTCATTCTTAACTCTTTAAAGGATTCAAACGCAACTCAAATCTGTGCTGGACTTTAAAAAACAATTCAGGACCAAATTTTTTCTCAGTGTGTATGTGTTTATTCTTTCTAGGTGTGAATGAGAAGATGTGTTTTTTTCCCTCACCGATGCTCCATCCTCGCGTTTCTTTTCCTTGTAAATGTAATCAGATGCCATTTTATATGTGGACGTATTTATACTAGCCAAACATTTTTTTCTTATTTTGTCTTTTTCTTTCTTTTGTAGTTTTATTTCTTCCTTCCTTCCTTTTTTCTTCCTTTTCTTTCTTTTTTTTTTGGGTGGGGGTTGTTGTTACCCACGCCATTTTACGTCTCCTTCACTGAAGGGCTAGAGTTTTAACTTTTAATTTTTTTATATTTAAATGTAGACTTTTGACACTTTAAAAAAAAACAAGAGAGATGAAAACGTTTATTTTCTCAGTGTATTTCTGTAAAAAATAAATAAATGGGGTGTTAATCGGTGTAAATTGCTGTTCGGATTTCCTGATTTTATAATAGGGCAGTTGGTTACTATCTCAGTTTAAAAAAATCAGCCCCTAATTTCTCCATGTTTACACTTCAATCTGCAGGCTTCTTAAAGTGACAGTATCCCTTAATCTGCCACCAGTGTCCACCCTTCCACCCAAGTCTTATGAAGGGGAGGAGAATTAGCCAAACACTGTATGCTTTTAAGAAAAACACATTTTTTAAACAAAATACTGTTCTGTCCAGAGGTTTTAAAACTGGTGCATTTACAGCAAAAAGGGATCCTGTAGCGTTAATTTGTAAACCACATCTTTTTTGCACTTTTTTTATAAGCAAAAGCTTGCCGTTTAAACCACTGGATCAATCTAAATGCCAATTTGAGTTCTTGACACTATGTACTGAATTTTTCATTCTTGTATTTGATTATTTAATCCTTTCTACTTGTCGCTAAATATAATTGCTTTAGTTTTATGGCATGATGATAGCATATGAGTTCCGGTTATAGCTGTTGTGTTTAAAGATTGAAAAAAGTGGAAAACATCTTTGTACATTTAAGTCTGTATTATAATAAGCAAAAAGATTGTGTGTATGTATGTTTAATATGAATTACAGGCACAAGAACATCTGCCTTTTAAGGCAGTTCCATTAAAGGGTTTTGTTTTTAAACTTTTTTTTGCCATCCATCCTGTGCAATATGCTGTGTAGAATATTTGTCTTAAAATTAAGGCCACAAAAACAATGTTTGGGGGACAAAAACAGAAAAATCATGCCAGCTAATCATGTCAAGTTCACTGCCTGTCAGATTGTTGATATATACCTTCTGTAAATAACTTTTTTCGAGAAGGAAATAAAATCAGCTGGAACCGAAAAAAAAAGAACTTTCTAGACAAAAAAAAACTAAAGGAGTTCATCATTACCAAAACATTATTTTATGAGATGTTAAAGGAACTTGTTTAAGAAAAAGAAGATTAACACTGTGAATAATAAAATAGCAATACATATCTATCAACAATTGCATCTAAAAAACAAACTAAGGAAACAACAATGGAGACTGAATCATGGATCTGGAGAGCATGTTGATGGCTGCCAGATGGTAGGGGGATATGAAGGAATGGGTGAACAGGTGAGGGGAGTACGAAGTACAAATAGGTAGTGACAGAATAGCCATGAGGATGTGAAGTACAGGATGGGAAAAGAACATATATGCATGACCTCTGTACACGAACAATGGTGTGGGGATGGCATGAGGGAATAGGGGCTGCAATGTGGAGGGAGACAAAGGGAGGAAATTGGCACAATTGTAGTTACATAATCAGTAAAATATAATTAAAAATTGTGAGATAAAAATAAATAAAATAAAAATAAAATAAAATAAATTACCTTTTATTTAAAGGTAACTTAAAAAGTTACCTTTAAATAACATTTTATTTGTTTAAAAATGGAATGATTAATATTATCTTTATATATGTATATAGGTGTACATATGTCTATATATCATGTGATATATATGACCAATAAAATATATATTATGGATATTTTAAAAATTTAGTCACTTCAACTTTAGATAATTACAAATTGGCACTACATAATAATTAAATAAAATGAAATAAGTAGATGGTACTTTTAATCAGGAGATGATTCAAAGCATATGCATGACTTGAACTGGGTGGAATATAGAGCCAGTGATAATTAATTTGTATGTATAAATTGAAGTAGATATAATGTTGTGTGTTAATTATAATTAAAAATAAGTTTTAAAAAATTGAAGTTGAAGGAGAGACAATTGGTTTTAACTATTTCAGTAAAATTTTATTTGGGAGAACACATGTGCAAAATATATCATTTTATATTATAATAATTGTAATATACAATATGTATTTTTAAATTTGTATTTATTGGTGAGAGAAAGAGAGGAAAAGAGAGAGACAGAGGGAAAGATGGATTTATGTGCCCTGACTGAGGATAGAACCTGCAACCTTAGTGTATTGGGATCATGCTCCAACCAACTGAGCTATCCAGCCAGGGCATATATATTTTTTAAAATTGAAGGTAGTATAAAGTAAATACAGATTTCAGCATATAAACAAGAAAATTTGGCTTCAGATGGGGAAAGAGCTCTATAGAGAAGTAAATTTAAAAGGGTTACAGTGGTGTAGATTGAAAACATGCACAACTAGAACTTTTGTGAGTATTGTATTTGGTGTTCCTAATATTGAGCTGAGTAAGAAATCTTGTGGCCACCACTTCTGAGACCTAAATGACCTCAGACTCCCCACTTTCCTCAAGAATAAATGTCTGGTCAAAGGAGGGTATAACTCTTCATAGTAATTTCTTACAATCCCATGTATTTTTGTGATTTCAGTTGTTATTTTTCTTTTATTTCTGATTTTACTTAGGATCTCTCTCTCTCTCTCTCATTAAAAGTTTATCAATCTTATTTTTTTTTCAAAGAACCAGCTCCTGGTTTGATAGATCTTCCATATTTTTTTTCTCAGTGTCATTGATTTCTGCTCTTATCTTATTTCCTTCCTTCTACTTTCTCTGATCTTTGTTTGTTGTTGTTTATGTAGTTTTTTAGGTGTAGTATTAGACTGTTTATTTGAGATTTTTCTTGCTTCCCGAGGTAGGCCTGTAGTGTTATGAACTTTCCTCTTAGGACTGCTTTCAGTGTGTCTCTTAGATTTTGGGTGGTTGTCTGTTCATTTTCACTTTTTTCCAAGTAACTTTTGATCTCCTCCTTGATCTTATTGGTAACCCATTTATTATTTTATAACATGCTGTTTAGTGTCCACGTATTAGCATGTTTTGAGTATTTTTATTAAGGTTGATTTCTAATTTCCTGACATTTTGATCTGAGAAAATGCTTGATATGGTTTCAATTTTCTTGAATTTGTTAAGGCTTGTTTTGTGTCCTAACATGTGGTCTGTCTTTGGGAATGATCCATGTGCATTTGAGAAGAAAGTGAATTCTGCTGCTTTGGGATAAAATATTCTGTAAATATAATTAAATAAATTTGATATAGTGTATCATTACATGTCCCTATGTCCTTGTTGAAGTTTTGTCTGGACGTTCTATCCATTGATGACAGTAGGGTGTTAAAATCTCTTATTATTATATTATTGTTTTTAATATTTTCCTTAAAGTTCATCAATATTTTTTAACATAAGTGCTTCTGTATTGGGTGCATGTATTTTTACAATAGTTATATCCTCTTATTGGATCGATCCCTTTAGTATTATTATTCAGTGACCCTTTTTGTTTCTTTTTACAGCTTTTGTTTGGAAGTCTATTTTGTCATGTATAAATAATGTTATCCCAGCTTTTTTTTTTTTTCATTTCCATTTGCATGAAATATTTTTTTTCATTCCATTACTCTCAGGCTGTGGAAATCTTTTGTTCTAAGGTGAGTATCTTGTAGAAAGTATATATAATGGTCATATTTTCTTATATATTTATTTACTCTATGACTCTTGATTGAAAAATTTAATCAATTTACTGTTAAGGTTATTGTAGGTAGGTACTTATTGTTATTTTTATTGTAGTTATGTTTGTCTCTCTATTTCTTCTTTTTAAAGAAGGTTCTTTAACATTTCTTGTAATGCTGGTTTGTGATAATGAACTGTTTTAGCCTTTCTCTGTCTGGGAAGCTCTCTATTTGACCTTCAATTTTAAATGGTAGCCTTACTGGGTAGAGAAATCTAGGTTGCATTTTGTAAGCTTTTATGACTTTGAGAATGTCCTTGCAGTCCTTCTGGTCTGTAATGTTCCTTTTGAGAAATCACCTGAAATCCTAATGGGGACTCCTTTGTAAGTAACTGACTGTCTCTCTTTTGCTGTCTTTAAAAAACGTCTTTCTGTCTTTAAACTTTACTATTTTAATTATGACGTGTCTCAGTGTGGGCCTCTGGATTCATCTTGATTGGGATTTTCTGTGCTTTTTGAACTTGTGTGTTGTTCTACTAATTAATTTTTTCAGGATGAAAGGAATTCATATTAACCAATCCATTATTACATGAAATGTTAAAGGAATATATTTAAGAAAAAAAAGGTAAAAACTATGAAAAATTAAATTTTTCATTTTCTCTTTTGGTGAATGCTATTATCTGGTCCTCTAATTTGCTCATTCAATACCCTGCTTTATTAACCTACTGTTGATTCCTTCAAGATAATTCTTTTTTTTTAAAAGATTTTATTTATTTATTTTTAGAGAGGGAAGGGAGAGGGAGAGAGAGAGAAACATCAATGTGCGGCTGCTGAGGGACATGGCCCGCAACCTAGGCATGTGCCCTGACTGGGAATCGAACCTGCGATGCCTGGTTCGCAGCCCGCGTTCAATCCACTGAGCTACGCCAGCCAGGGCTCCTTCAAGATGATTCTTCATTTCAGATATTATAATCCAAATTTCTGACTTGTTCTTGTTTATAATTTCTATATCATTTTTAATGTTTACTGTCTCTTTATTTTAAAGTTCTCACTGAGATCCTCCATTCTTCCTCTAAGTTCTTTGAGTACCCTAGTAACCTCTATCTTAAGCTCTGCATCTGGTATTTGTGTTGCTTCCATTTCATTTATTTCTTCTATTTCTTTATTTCTTTGGTTTTGTGGTGGTTTCTGTTGTTCTTTTGCTTGGGACATTTGACCTTTGTGTGTTAGGTAGGTGTGCTATATCTTCTGAACCTGCTTTGATGATTTTATGATTAAGGTGTCTTGTTGGGGTCAGTTGCACAATCCTTCAGAACACCTGAACTTCATATAGTCCAGCAGTGTTTCTTGTAGGTTCTGTGTCTCCCTTGTTATAGTTGAGTCTTGAATGCTATTGACTCTTTTGTGGGTATAGTTATCTCTTCAGGCTGGGAGAATATAAGAGTAACCCTTGACCTCTGTGTGTGAGATGTTGTGCAGAGGTTTCCTCTTGATGAGACATTGCTCCCATCAGGGTCTGGAACCTGCAGGAATCCCCCTTTGGGTGTACTAATGGTGTGGCTATTTGGTTTGAGCTTTGGTGTGGGCCTAAGCCCATCACTGATTTTGTTGGTTCTGGGTCTACTTCAGATACAAGTTACTGTCAGACATTGTGTTTAACTGGCCTTAGGCTGCCTCTCTGTAACTACCAGGCATGTGTCAATGTCTAATGGACCTGCATGTGCACATGAAAGACCAATCTGTATGAAAGAGTGAGCTTCTTCCTGCTTGGAGCTGGTGGCAGCTTTGTATAAAAGCTGAGGTTTCCTGAGGTCTGCCTCCACTTTTCAGTCACAGTGCCCCACCCTGCGGTTACCTGGTCTTCCTCATCAGCTTTTGATGAGGGGCTGTAGGAAAAATTCAGACCTGTTGAAATAGTGCTAGTATGTTTCTCACTTTGTTGGTTGTGCAATCTTTGCCAGAGACTCCAACATTTGCTTCCTCAGGGGGTCTTGCTACTGGTACAATATATGTATATTCAGCTTTACCTTTGTAGAAGTGGGCTCAGCATCTATGGACTTCAGGGGATAGATAGAAAGAGTCTCCCATCAGGTCTGGAGCTGGACCAGCCTGCAGATGGGAGCTAATTTCTCTTGTCTCATTCATTCTAATACCTTAGTAGGAGGCTAAGCTCTCTGACTCATTCCCAGACAATATCTTCCAAGGATCTCACACTTTGAAAGTTCCTGCTCTTTTTCACCTTGTAGAAATGCACATAGTGGGGGAATCTGGGACCTCATAAGGCTGATCTTCAGAGCTCCCCCATTTGGGGTTGTGACTGCAGACCTATAGGAGTGGGACAGGCACTTCTTACCCTTCCTATGATAGTGTGGGCTGATACTGGATTTGCCTCCCTTCAAAGTATCCAAGCAGCTCAACCTTGTCTATTTAACTCCCAGACAGCAGCCTCCTCAAGAGACATAGTCCAAAACTATTTGCTCTATACAGCACCTGGTTAGCTTGCAAATCAAGTTGGTCAGGGCCCAAAAACCTCTTGTTGCCCAATTTTCACATCTCTCTGTGCAGGTGGTCTCAGTGGGGAAGAACCCAAAGACCCAGCCTGTTTTAGCACAGCTGCAAAAAATTCAGAATGGGTAAAAAAGTCTCCAGCTCTGCTGGGTTCTTCTCCACAGCATCAGCATAAATGACCCATGGTGGGGTGTGAGGAACTGCTTCTATGATCAAGAAGGGGTAAATCAATTTTCTTTCCTAAGCTCTTAGTAAGTTCTCTGTTTGGGTCTCTACCAAGTGCCTCTCCCAAAAATCAGACAGTCTTTTTAAGATACTGCTGTCTGCCCCCCTCAGAGGCCCTAGCATGGTGGTATGGTTTCTCCTGCATTCTGAGCTCATATAGTAAATTCTTCAGGCTGGCGCTGAAATAGTAGAAGCACTTCACGCTGAATGTATACTTGCTGATTTTCACAGCCATGATGGAACCACACTGTTTCCCACTGCCAGAGACCCACATACTCTCCTCTTTCTGTCTCTATTGCTGTGGGTTAGGGTTCCCTCCCTGCTGCTGTTATTGCATCACAATCCTAAGGGGAGGAAGCTCTGCAGCTGCGATTTCTATCTGGTCTCTCTGCTGGCACAGAGGCTGAACAAAGAATCCTTTCCTATCTGCATTTCAGTGCCATTTATCAGTCTCTATGCAGTACCACACCACACAACTAAGTTGCTGTTTGGGTCTCCACATAAAGCCGCCCCCCAAAACAAGATGCCTCTCAAAGTCCCTGCTTGCTGCAATTTGTAGATGTCTCTGAAGTACCCAGGTGTGGTACCTGGTCTCTTCAGCAGTTTGAGCCCCTACCCTGAGCTCTCCAGTTTGGCACAGCAACGATCGTAGCACTACATGATGGAAGTGTGCAACCTGAGCCTCACAGGCTTGGTGGGTTCCCTCAAATCTCCCCTGCCAGACAACACACAGTCTCATCTTCCCACCTCTGCTGATGTGGGTTGGGGATCCAAGCACGGAACTCTGGCCCCTGGCTCCTAGGAGATGGAGCTCTGAACAGGTCTTTCTGCTTTTACTCTTATAGTATATCAATCCATTCTTCATGAGACATAGTAGGTTGGTATTTTAGAAGTTAAAAATAAGTTTATGAGGACTTCTACTTCCATCTAAAATGCAGTAACAGAAAACAAATTTATTTTTATGCTTGAAACATCTCACTCATCACATACGTACACGTATACCCATGTATAAATACAAAATATTTGAAACAATGGAAACTGGAAATTTGGCAATATAGGACAGTGATTCTTGAAAGTGGGGAAACCAACAAATTGAACCTATGATTGCCCATCTCAGTGTCTTGATAAATTATTCAGAACTCTACTAAAGCAGGAGAACTGATCTGGAACCCAGCAGACTCCCTGAACCCAGCAGGCAAAGTTGAGAGCTGGAGAGGGAAATGCAGTTGGATTTCATAGAGCAGTGTACTAGAAAGTGAACTACACAGCTAAAAGCCAAACAAAACAGTGTTCAGTAAATGTATGTGGGGAAATTGCATGAAACCTAAGAAACAGCATCCAGAATGATCACAAGGAACAGTATCCAGTGCTGGAAGGGAGCATATGTGCATGTTTTCTCCAGTCAGACTGGAAGAAACTCACATTTCACAGAACTTGGGTTGCATACTTAAAAAAGTCAGTCCTCAGTACTGGAAAAAACTTGACTCTAGATGAAAAACTACTCCAGACCCACTCACCAGATCATAAAACTACTTACGTAGACAAAACTCTTTCCAAGTACTAAGTGAAGTTTCTGATCATGGTAGAAACCCTGGTGGTCTATACCATGTGTGACTTTGGGATTCATCTTGAATGCTCATTTTTTGCAACTGTTTCTTCAGCTCACAATAAACCTGTCAGCTACAGCTTCCCAAGCTATGGGAGATGGCATGCTATTGTGTTACAGATGGGTTATGGATGCTTGAATATTGATTGCTCTCATTCTTTAGGTAACTGGTTTAAGCTGGGACAAGGAGAGCAGGTCGGCATCTCTGAGGCAGCCCTTCTCAGGCAAGAAAAGTTGAATATCCCATGTGATACCAAGTTGTAAACCTTTGTGTATGCCATCTAATTAAATGTGATAAATCCCTTTCTGCTAAAACAAAATAGAATTTTTTTTGTTTTTCTTTCTTCCTTCTTTTTTTTTTTTAACTGACCAGTCATTAAAATAGTACCAGTTAGTGAGGCTGCCCTGTCTTTACCTGTGTTCCCCAGAAACGAAGTCAGAGGTCTTTCGCAGTATTATTTGTTATGTAGTACAGACACCTAGAGCACAACAAAGATAGTGACGAAGGACAGGAGGGAGAGATTATGACAATTTGTTGTTAAGCTAGGCTGCGTTAAATGCGACTGTTTTCTTGATTCCAAAGGACAGTCTCCAGGAAGCAGTTTAAACTGTATTTTTTAGGACAACCATCATGGGGGTAGAAAAGTAAGGAAAAATTTAATAATGAACTTTTTATTTCCAAGGGTAAAAGCTTTGGCCCAGAAATTGCTAAAGTCCTTGCACTTACAAGTTGTTCATGTGTGAGCCTTGAGAAGGGTCCAGTGGCATCAAAAGAGAAGCCATAGATTGGAAGCAAAAAACATAGCAGGAATATGAACTGAGGCACAATTACTAATGCTATGGCAGTGAAAACCCATGCAGTCCTGATCCCTGCTGCGGCAGGTGGAACAAGAATCAAATGAGGCACAGAGAAGTCGACTTCACATAGTGGTTCATTTGGTGTAATTACTCTCACCAATTTCTACTCATGCTTTGAATTCAGCTTAAATGCTACTTTCTTACAGAAGCCTCCATGACTCTTCCCCCTTCCACTAGGCAGGTTGGACTGCTGTAATAGCTTCTCAGGACATTTTGTCCTCTCCCCAGTTAAGCATATATCAAAATTTGTGTTAATGTGTACATTTGCAAAAAAAAGTTAGTATAAACCTCCTTTTTAGTTTCATTATCCTTGAGGAAAAAGATTATTTTTATTTAATAATATGTCCTTCACACCAACAACCATGTATGGAATTTAATAGGCACATTTAATGAATATTTGTTAAATTATTTAAGAGGTTATTTTTATAATAACTTAATCTTTATCTCAATCTCCACAAGGAGGAGGAAGGACAGGTGGAATCATATTTATATAAGACAAATTGAGTATTTTCATTTGATCTACATTTTCAGGACAATCTACTATAAAGTTAAACAAGACCAAACAAATTCATTGTTTACAGATAAATTCTGAATTACATTGCATTTTTTTTGTCTTGTGAAAAAAATTTTCTACACAAACATTTAAAGGCTATTATAATGTTAGTGGACATTATTGTGCCAACCATAGTTTTGATTTGTAAACTTTCTCAAAGGTCATTGCTAGCAGTCTTTCAAGTTCAGAAATTAGGACTAACATAATACACATTAATTCATATAAGAGAACAGAATGTTAATTTATTTTCATTTTAATATTAACCATTATTAGAATTAATTAGTTAACTCTAGCTGAAATAATGGTAAAATCACCTTTGTAATCATTACATAAATCTTAATTTGAATACATTATGGGCAAATAATATGAGGGAAAAGAATGGATAATATTTGTGAAGCATGTATGTACAGATAACAGAGTCCTGAGTTGGAATCTTCATTCTAAAACTTGTTAGTTATTTCAACTTAATCAGGCTCATTAGCCTCTCTGATAATTATTTTTTGTATAAAAATTTATATTACCATATTTCAAGTACTGTACAATTCCATATAGTATGAGCTGAATCATCATTTGATGTATCATTAACAAAAAAAAACCTCAACAATTACACTATGGCATTACATCAATTGTAACATGAATCTTGATCTCAGAGAAACCAAAGTTAAAGAAAAATAAAAAATGATCAATTGACAAATAGGAGCATTTGTAAAAATTCAAAGGGATAATTTATATGCAATGTATAACACACTCCTGACATATATTAACAATGCAAAACTTTAGAAATCTATGTTATCTTTGAAATAAGTGGGAAACATAATACAACCCATTTAAGTGGGTTTTTTTGCTCTATATCAAATATTTTAAAAATTTTTCTTTATAAGTGGTTATAGCAAGCACTAGTGTCATCATTTTTGTTTTTGATCATTTAATTTCTTTTGTCCTTTCAAATTCATTTCATTTGATTTCAAAATTCGACTGTAGTACTTTTGACTTAACAATAAAGACAAGTAAACAATGAAAAAGTGAATACATTTGCAATCTGAAAGTGTCTGCCTCAGTTTGATGTATAAGTTTATATATTGTGTTGAAACATGCTTGCATGATTAAATAGATCATCCATGCCTATACTCTTGCTCCTTTCTTGTCATTTATACTTCTAACCACCTATCTTATTTGTCAAATACTTTCATGATTCAATTGTGGGACACAGTCTCTTACTTTGATGACCACAAGTATATTTTATAGAGACATGCATTTTTGAAAGACAGCCAGCATCCAAATAAAAGAATAACTCACTATAATTTTATGAAGTATTTATTATTGTAGTTGTCTATTTTTATATATCAAATAGGTTTGAACTCATTGTAACAGCATAGATTGAAAGACCTACTTACATTACAATAAATTACTTTCATCTTACAAATCTTTTTGTGATATATGAAATGTCTATACATAACACTTTCTGAATTAGCAATAAAATAAGATAGATCTCTGGTTCCTTTAGATAGCTTACAAGAAAAACCTTAGTTGCCAAAAATAATAACTTGCTTTACTTTTACTAGTTGGTCCTGCACTTATATTTGCTAATGTACTTTTACTCCATAGTTCAGTTCTTAACCATCTCCTTCTATTTTTACTTTTTGTTTATATATCTCATCTCTTCTAACTTTAGAAAATGAACAAGAAAAACTGTTTTAAAGCATTCCGCAGAATAACACACATGTGTAATAATGTAATATTTTTAGTAACAACAACAAAAATATCTTTGCAGCTACTGCAATTTTAGGATACTTCTCTTCATTAAATAGTCTGGACTATTAGAAAAAAAAATCCCTGAGAATCTGGGTTCCAGAATTCAGTTCAGTTTTTCCATTGATATGCATCTATTTGATACTTAAAAGTTAGATGTGAGGTGAGTACCATTCTTTTGCTGGTGCTTCTGCTGGGATTAGAGGTCTTAGAGAAGTGATGGCCAAGAGGCAATTGTAGTGCTGGAAACTGACC
Organism: Tonatia bakeri; assembly: GCA_004024845.1. Lineage (NCBI taxonomy): Eukaryota > Metazoa > Chordata > Mammalia > Chiroptera > Phyllostomidae > Tonatia > Tonatia bakeri. The sequence goes on along the minus strand of PVIA01003504.1, from coordinate 90,541 downwards.
CTTCAGGATCTCCCCACAGGCTCTCTGACTATGGCAGGGGCAGTCATTCTTTTACCTAGAGATTGTTTTCATGTGGACTATCAAGCATTGTTTGGGTGACAATGGGTGAGGGCAGAGTTTCTTAATCTCTGCATTACAACATTATTACAATGGTTGTTTTATGCTCAAAACCCTTTGAAAATAGACTCAACTCATTTTCCTCATCTCTTCATTTTTGCTTGCACCTAATTCTATGTAATAAATTTATTTTTCTTTAAAACACCTTAGAAAACCTTCATTTACTGCAGCAGTTTTGTATCAGAAGTAGGGGTACACACTGATGAGCAGTGAGAACAATCCTGATACCACTGGAAAGTGAGATACTGGTAGTCTGTGGCACACAGTAGCACAAAGGCTAATGAATTAATCAACTGTGGTGACCTGCAATAATGTGCCTATAAAAGGTCAAGTTTGGCATACCAGTAACTGCTTCAACAGATCATTATGGGGAAATAAGAAACACAAATACTGTGTCTTAGTCTGGAGCTCCTGATGGCCCATGAACTTTAAGAAAATGACAAGCTCAGAGTTTTACACTTTGACTCAAGATGCACTATCAAGGTAGCTTCTGGGGGTTGGGGCGACTTCCCTAGAACAAGTTCTCACTTCACCATCATCTTATGGATCTAAAAATTAGGAATGAAATATGATTTTAAAATTGTTGATTCCCATGTTAGTGGGAATCTTGCCAGGACTTTTTGTCTTTAGTAAAATTTGTTCATTAGTTGAAAAAGAACAATCTCTAAAAATTTTGTTTGAAGTTAGGACTCTGAACCTCCAATTCCACTGAGCTTTCATTGCCAGGAGAGACAGTCCCACAGCCTGTTTCTGATATAATTATGTTTGCTTGGTTTAGAAATCCTGCACTGGCTTGTTTGAGGTAGGTTCCTTTAAAAAGCCTGCCCCTCCATCTCACACTTCTCCCCAAACCACAAACGTAGCTAGAGTTCAAAGTCATGACCCAGGGAGAAAAGTCTGATATGTGCTAGAAGATAAGACTTATAAATCAAAAGTGTTGAAGCATTTTTTCAATTCATATTAACATAAACCTGGCAATGGATTCTAAGGATTCTAGGAGGAGAAGAAACACAACTCCAAATTGACATATACATACCCACCCAAAATTCTGGACTTAATATCTGAGCATAAATAGCTGAAAGAGAAAATACACTTTGCCTCAATAAACTGAGTAAAACTGGATTCGACTTTGGTCTACAGTAAATGAAGCTAAAATTGACACATTCTCTGAGAAAACACCAATCCATGGGGAATGCAAACCACTGGGATCCACTACTGGGAATCCAGTGAAAGCATGGTCTGAGTCTGATTTTGTCTTTCTGTAGGTCAAGAGTTCATCCAGTAGATATGCCCCAGGTTCTGAGTAAAGTATCAGAGTATTCACACACTAATCCTGGACCTGTGCAGTGAGACTATCATGATGCGGGATGGGGGGTGGGTGATGTGGGAACTTCTGCGACTGTGCCTCCCTGCCAAAACTGTCACCCAAAATAGGAAATCACAAAGATTAGTGTCGAAAAATTAAAAGATTTATACTGAAATGTCTAGTAGATCAAATAACTCATTTATTTAGTCTGTGTCAAAGACAGATACTACTTGGGAAATGATAATGCTAAACTTAGTCAAATGATGACTTTTTTTACAGATGATGTTACAAATGTGGGTTTTAAACTGAGATCTGTCACTGCCACTTGTCCCCAAAGTATGGTTATCTACCTAACAATTGGTTACTATTTCCCTACACCAGTAAGACAAAACCCAGAGAGGGTTTATTTCCAAACATTAGCAAATAAAGTAACTTTCACCATGTTACTGCAGGGTTATATCACCTAATTCATCTTATGTCCATTTACTTTTTCGAGTAAGAAGAATGGTGTATCCTAAATATCTTGTCAAGGTATAGGCATATTAGGAAGTAAAAGATATAAACATAAATAAATATTTAGGGACCTTGCACTTCAGTGATTTTCTAGGTGTATTGTAGCCTGATACTGATTGAAATAACCCCTCCAAAGAGAAATGAAAATTTAAGCCCCTTGATTTCCTACCACATAGAGATAAACAGTTTCTAAATTCTGGATATTGGAGACAAACACATCACATTTTGGTGTGTTGCTCTGAGTAATTCACGGAGTTATGTATAGACCCAAAGTAAGGAAATCCCTATTCATCTAGGCTACAGGATGATAGCATTAGAAAGATCTTCTATTAAGAAGAAACTGAAACTTAACACTAGTAAGAATATGTAGAAGTAGTAAATATAGTGTATGTATATACATTTATGTATTATTTTGAAGTACATACTTTACCATAAATACATTTACCATTTTTGACGTGAAATGTACTTTGAGGATTGATTTGCTTTATAATTTTATTGTATTATAGGATACTAAACAGTATTTTGACCAAACTAGAGAATATCATCTAGAGTTTATGTGATGGCTGAGAAGACTTTGAGTCTTTTTTCATTGTGAGTGAATCTTTTTTGATAAAATGATGGTTTCATAATGCTGCAGATGTGCTGTTACTACTGCTGTATTTGGATATGTGTAAGTGTATATGTGGGTACCAAGTATTCAAAGAGATGGTCTGTGGAGACTATTGTCCTTTTCTTCAATTCTTTCTCTAGAGTGTCTTTCCATACTGAAAAGACATTGTAAATTAGAATCACAAAGTAAATAAATTCTGGTGATATTTTGTAGACAAGGTAAAATAATTATTATCTCCCTGATGCTCTTTCACCTGGTAATAGAAGTCACAGCAAGGCTCCTGTTAAGAGGAAGCTTCAGTGGTTAGATTCAGCATTCCGGTGTCTAGTAACTGCTCTATGGGTATTAAAAGGCCATAGCCAGAGCTGTAACTCCTTTACTGCTGAAACAGCATCAATAACATAGTTTGTTCTGGACATGAATACCTCCAAGGTTGCAGCAGCTCCAAGACATTTACCCCTCCAGCTGTCTCAATGAATTTGTAAACTTCTAATTTTCTGTATTAGATTTATTCTCCTTAGATGCCTAGAGTGATAGTATTTCCCATCTCTTCATCTCTACATTCAATTCTGCCTTCACCCACATCCTATGGTTCAAGTACAGGCCTTTTCCAAACATGCAATATCCTTTTATGGCTCAAGTTTTAGCACATATTTTAACTGCCTCAATTTCCATTTTTAGCATATGGAAATATGTTCTTACTGTTAAAGCAAATAATTTTTTTCTCTTGTAAACACTTTCCTGCAGAATGACATTTGTTCATTGATGTTTTCATAGCTGTTCTTATATATCCATAACGCTTGCCTACCTAGTACTGTCATCACTTGTTTAAACATTTTCTCTATATTAAATTTCAAGTTTTTGGAGAAAAAAAGCCTACAGTCTTTGTTATCCTGAATATCTAGCATAGCTCCTGCCTGGCCCATAGTAATTTCTCTACATTTAGCATTTTCTTTCTATGAGTAACTGAAAGGTTACATTATCTAGCTTTATTGATATTTCAAATAATATTTATATGATTACATTAACTATTTAAGAAATGTACTGCATTATTTATCTTATTTTTAAAAATTTTCACTGATTTTTATTTTTTTATTATTTACTTATTGTTATTCATTCTACTTTACATAGGTAGTATAATGTGTTACCTAGAATTATGAGTAAAATTATTGGAAAGAAAAAATACTTCAAATCAGAATCAAATTTGAATTCCTATTAATTCAAATGTCTGGGGTGCTATAAGTGTGAAGGGGTAGGGTGAATGGTTGTTTTGAAAATAGAAAGTAACCAAAGTATGTTAGGCTTTACCTCATAATTAAAAGGGAGTCATTCATCTGGAGATTGGTTATCTTCTGCCAAAAGTCAGTGAGGTTTCTAAGTCCTCTCCCCTCAAAGCCATAGATGGTGTTGATGAAGAGCTCAGGGATGATGACAGACACATTGCAAACACTGGGCAACAGCGACAGCTCCATCATGCTCACCGGTGTATGAAAGCAACTCTGTAAAGGAAATAATTATAGACAACAGTTTTCTTACATATACTGGAGATTATGTGTCTCACAGATCCTAATGGCTAACTGCGTACATACAGATAGCATTGGATTTGTTTCTGTTAGGAGCTATTGAACAGGACTGACCAGTAAGTCATTTTATTTCTCTTTATGGTGTCAGAAGAAAGGGTGGGCGGGTCTCTATATTTTAGTGAAGTTTCGTAAGTCAAACAAGACAAATTCCTGAAGGCTATCTGGGCAACAGCTGAAGAGTCATGTGGAGGGGCATACCAGATGAATCCCAACGACAGCAAGTCTGCAGTAAATTCTGAGGGCTAACGTGCAAAGCCAAAGGATGGTTTGAGAACCAGAGATAATTACAATAAAGAGTAGTTGGTAGGTCACATGGTAGGAATTATTCTGGACGAACAAAGTAGAGAGTAGGTCATTCCCCTCTGCTGGGATATTGCAATGATTGGCAGACCCGTTTGGAGGAACTAAGAACTTTGTAGGGTCATAATACATGTGGCAAAAGGAAATGCCCTGCCTGCCTTGGATTATCATAGGATCAAGAAAGCAACCTCCATGAGAGCAGACCCTGACCAAAATCAATATAAAAACAACTCTCTGAAAACTTTCTGTCTAAAAGTATATTAAGTATATAGCACAATGATAAAAAAAAAAGGTGCCCATAGGTCAGCGTTTATCTTTTTTTCAGCTCTGCATTTGCTCTGTAAACTTTGTCAAGATATTTACCATTCTAAGCTTTTGTTTCTTTTTGTAGTAATACATTAATATAGTACTAATGCAATTAATCTTAGAATATTAGTTCTGGTTGCTGAATAGAAACTAGCTGTGTATCAATGTACATTATGATTCTTCCCATGGTGTCAATTCAGATATCTACAATTATTTATATTTGTTATTTTATAAGTTTTTGAGTTAATATAATTCTCTCACATTAAATTGAGATTAAATATTTTAACTGGGTGAATGCAGTCAGTTGTTGCAATCAAATTCCCATACCCACACACAGAAAAGCAGGCTAATATTGTATTCTACAAAACAATTCCCAAAACTGTTCTTGTTTTGAACTGCCCTTTACTACCTCGGGCATTGACTCTCAAATTACTATACTCTTAATTTAATTTAAAATTAAATATTTCTGTAGTAGTAAGATGTAATTTTACTTACCTTTCATTACACAGTCAGAGTATATTTAATCCTCATTAAATTGAATTGTCATTTCAGTTGATATTTCAAAGAAACACCACATTTACTGAAGGAGGAAGGCTGTTTTTCTAAGGCCAAGTGTTTTTATGTTAATTAAACCTACATTACAGCACTAGAATCTATTAGAGAAGTTGAATCATGTAGAAGAAGGTCACTTGTAAATTTAATGTTTGCTCACACTCAAGATTAGCCAGATTTTTGGTTTTAACCAAATGTTAACAGTCAGGACTGTACTGTTGAACTATTACCCAATATCCAATAAACTAAGTGGGTAATCAACTGAATTCATGAAGAATAATGGCATATTGATTAAGCAGTTCTATAACCTTTCTTTAGATTACACCCAAACTGTCATCCTGAAAAATCAAAGACAAATTGGAGGTCAAATACAGGAAATCTTTAGTGTATTTCTGTTGATTCTAGAAGGGGCTTAGAGCTTAAATCCTATTAAAGGACTCAGTAGGATATTTTGATCTTATCAGAGATGCTGACCAAAATACAAGTAGAGGCAAAACCCCCAAATTTAAAACTTTATATTTAAAGTATTTTAAAATAAATGCATAAATTGTATCTATTAACTTACAATCTGCATTCTAGTACTTTTTCAAGTCAATGTGATATAGTACAGTATACAAAATATGCTCATTTTACAAACTTTGGTAACCATGGATGTATATTTATTTTTAATGCATTTAAACATATATAGGTGGATGAATGTATCTATATACAACTATATAATATATAAAGAAATGTAACTTTTAGTGTCTTCACTGTATCCTCTTTAGTGTCCTCTTTACTGAGAAACAGTTCATTCACCAGACACAAAATAGAATCAGGGTTCAATATGCATTGAGCACAGCAGAGAATCTAGCTCTAAATACAACATAAATTTATGAATGTTAGCGTTGTAGATAAATATTAATGTTAATTATTGTCACAAATGCCTATGCAAACTTTAGGAATATACATGCACACACATATTTAAAACATCTACATTTTAAAGGAAATGAATAGAATTTAAGTATTTTTAAGAACATTTCATTTCAACTAAACTAATATAAAAATTATTATGAACTATGCATTTTCTCCATTTAAATTTGTAAAGAAGCTTACAAAAATTCTTTCAAGGTTTGAGAAAAAAGTTAAAGAAAAAAGATAATAATCAAAATAAAAAATTCAAATTTATTTTTCTTACTACCAAAATGAGATCAGAGCAGACTTGAGTTCTAATATGATACAAGAGGTGACCTCTGAAAATAGCATCAGAATGACCACCCTCACTCATTATCCCATTTCCTTTGATGCACATCTTTTTCTAAAGATCTCTCTAGTCAGGTCTATGCCAAGTGCAATGACCCAACAGTGAACTAGTTATAGCAAAAAGGTAGAAACTTCTACCTACATAAATCATGGATCAAACGTCTATAACCTTGATAACCTTCTTCTGTTAAAGAAACAAGGAAACTCAACCTTCTCACAAAAATGTCTGCTGATTAGAGGAGATGAACATTCTTAATTATTCCTTCATGTGATTATTATTATTTTACTTTTAAAGCCAATTCACCATATTAGTAACTCCCTAACGCAGTAACACTCATTAGAAATACAGCTCATAATTACAGAGATTTAGATACATCAAGAGTCACATAATTTCTCTCAAAATCGGTGTCAAGGAAAAATTGCACCAACAATGAAGACTTTATTCAATACTGTTAATAGGGACCAAGATTATTGCAGTAGGGCAGAAATATTGATTATCTGCTCGGGAAAGTTAAAAGGCAGCATAGAGTTTAAAGGATGGAGACAGAAGATAGTCAGGAGGGAGGAAACTCCAGAGGCGCCCCAGGACTAAGACAAAAGACATTGACACAGAACAAAACCCATGTTTTAAGACCTGTTGTTCAGGAGGAGGAAAATCCAGAGGTGCCCCCAGGCAAAGATAACGGACATCAATATAGGACTGAGATCTTGTTCTAAGGCAGGTTGCCTGCCCCCCACCCTGCTTCCTGGAAAAGTGCTGAATCATGGTAATCATGACTGCACCAGCACAGAAGATGCTGCATGACCTTGCTTCAGTATAAAAACATTATAACAAATTAATATTGTGGCACCCCCCGCCCTGGTGGCCAGTCAGGGAGAATCATGGTAGATCACATGCACAGTAGCATGAAAGTAACATAAGTACTTGCACACGCACAATAAAAGCCTGCCACAACTAGCTAGGAAATTATCTGCCCTATAAGAGCAGAATTCCTCTAGCCACTGAGGGTCAATATCTGCTTGGAGTTGGCCTGCTCTCCTGTTCTGTGGAGTGTACTGTCACTTAATAAATCTGCTCTATCTTTCTGCTATAAACCGTCTGGTTCAATTCTTTGTCTGGGATACCAAGAACCTGGTTACCTGTGCCCTCCCGTGACAGGGCCAGTGAGGCTAGCAAAAAAGTTCTGAAGGATGTTAGAAGGGGGGTTAGTCAATGATGAGGCAATCTGTGTTTGCTACTTGGAGCTTCCTGCAATTCCAAAGAAACTGAAGGTGCGGAGTCTATTTTCTTTGAAGATTGTATTTCAAGTGGATAGCCTCCACATTCTGGAAAAAGACTTTCCTGGACTGTAAAACTGGCAAGAGGCTGGGAGAGACTTACATCTCAAAGGAATAAAGATCTATGTTTCTCTCTCACATGTTTTTTCTCTCAATTTTTCCTTACCTTCCCTTCTCTCTAAATTAATAAATAAATGAAATGCTTTAAGAAAATTATAGCTGGATAAATATATACATACATACATACATACTTTTTAAATCAAATCTCTAACAAAAAGAAGGTCAAAGGCTTATAGTCGGGAAGAAACTTGTCCAAAGGTTAGTCAAGCTAAGGGTAAGTTAAGGCCTTCTTAGTCACTAGCACGTGAGAGATAAGTAGCATAAGATAATGATCTCATGACTCCTGGCTCAGAGTTCACATCTAATTTATAAAGGATCCCCAGTATACCTATACGGAAAGGTAGAGTGACTGTCTTAACAGAGATAACAGGTCTAGCTATAACACAAGATAACGCTCTAAAAAGCCTAAACTAAACTGAGTATGACAGAGCAAACTGCAAAACTCCCCCTCCAAATAATTTTTTTCATTTAATAAATATTTATTGAGAAGCTACAATATAGTATGTAGTGTTTTAGGTGCAAGGAGTATAGTAGGGACCAAAACACACAAAAATTTTTGTCCTCGTGGTGCTTACAAGGTAGATATGCTATGATTTATTTCTTTCCAACTGTTCTCCATCAAGTAAAAAATATGGGTTTTTCAAAAGGTATTACTTTCGATTAAAGTTGACATTCTATATTATATTAATTTCAGGTATACAGCTTGGTGGATAGACATTTATATAACTTACAAAGTGATCTCTTCAATAGGTCTAGTACCCACCTGACATCATACATAGTTATTATAATGTTATTAACTACATTCCCTATGCTGTACTGTACATTTCTGTGACTACTTTGTAACAGCACAAAATTTATTTATTTATTTTTTGCTAATTTAGCTTCACATATTATTTCTCTTCCCTACCCTCCCATATTTCAACACACTTGATTTCATCTTTAGATTCTTCACTATATCTTTCCTATTTAGGAGTTTATACTCTAGATGTCAAAATAGAAATATAGCACATAGCGTGAAAGTATATTTCTAAAAAAAGAAATACTAGTGCCAATGTTGTATTTAAATAGTAATGGCTTCTTTAAAAAAAAACGATTTTATTCATTTATTTTTAGAGAAAGAGGAAGGGAGAGAGAGAGGGAGAAGAACATCAGTGTGTAGCTGTCTCTTGTGTGCCCCCTCCTGGGGACCTGGTCTGCAACCCAAGCCTGTGCCTTGACAGGGAATGGAACCAGTTACCCTTCAGTTGCAGGCCTGTGCTCAATCCACTGGGCTACACCAGCCAGGGCATAATGTCTTTATTAATGATATTGAACACTGACACAAACTGAAGTAATTTCAGGCAATAACATATGGGGAAAATAAAATAGTGTAAATAATAGTTAAACTTTTAAAAATATATAGGTTACTCAAAGTCGTAAGGAAAAAGAACAGGAGAAAATGTGAAAGTAATTAAAATACTCAAGTAAATCAAGCAATTCACAGATTTTTTTTTTTACTGAAATTTGCTGGTAATTGAATGTAATTTTTGCTTTTAATTTTCTTCTAGTTAATTAGAGAATTATTGTAATTTGCTAATTCATTTGCAAATTTATTTTTTGTGTGAACACAAATTCACTCTTCTTTACCTTGTAAAATGTGTTAATGGAACAAAAATTACAAAAACTTTGTCATTAATGCAGTTTATCAAGTAAGTGTAACAGCTGTCAATTCTGAAGTATTTCAAATGTCAACCAAAAACCTACAAAGAATTGTGACCATGTAGAGAGTGCATGATGACTGACATATCATGCTAAGAAGCTGTGACTACAGCAGGTACCATCTGTGAGAAGCTGAGCCTCCCAGACATTAAAGAACATAATCAGCAGCTTATGGAGTAAATGCTGCATAAGCTGCTCTCTGAGCAAGCCCCAGCTTGACACCGCAGTAAAAGGAATATTCTAATGTAAAACCTTGTGTTTATGTAGATCATTTCCTTGAAGAGCTCCCAAATCCTTACAGATTTTGAGCTCATCAACCCTTAAATTCCAATGAACTAAGAATTATAGAAGCACATAATCCTCAAAATAATTATTAAGGATCCAAGAAAGACAATTTCTAGAGCCCTGTTTTGTGAATAGTATGTGATCTTGATAAGCAGATTATTTTTTGTCAGAAAAACTCAATCTCCAGAGAGTTTGGAAACAAAGAGTATGGCAATTTACCGTATTTTACTATATACATTTCTGTAAGATGTCTTGAATCCTTCTTGGCCTTGCTGTGGTAAATAAGTAAAAGCAAGATCATAAATGAGGAATTTTTTACATTCTGGTGGACTCCATATATAAACAAAAATGTGAGTCTTTCATATGCTCTTATCAAGAAGAACAATTTTCCTAAACATTCTATTAGTAGCTATGCAATGCTACTTGGGTATCTGCTTTGTCTTTTCTATATTTTCATTTTTCTCTATTGCTAATGTCACTAGCATAGTTGAGACCTACTCAGCATCTCATAACCAACATTCTCAGAATTCACCACTCCCAGAATGCAAAGATTCATAGCAGCAGGGATTTTTACCTATTTATTCACTAATTAATATCAAAATATTAGAATACAGCCTGGATTACAATAGAGAGAAGTTAAATACATAGCTCTAGGATGAATGAATGGATGGATACATAAGAAATTGTCTTCTTATATTTTGACTTGCAACTTGACAACCATCCTATACCCACTCTTTTCATCATATACTTATGTACTGGTCATTCATTCTTCTTTAGGTAATTCTTCTTATTATTTTATTTGTCTTTTTTAGAATGCCCTTCCCATATTTTTTATGTGTGGAAATCTAATCTAACCTATATGATGAAAACTGAAAGTTCAAATAAACCATAATACCCTCTTATACCATAGCATTTTCCCTGTCAATTTTTATTTAAATTTATACTTGCTCCAAATAATCCCAAATACTAATTTGTCATTATTGAATTGTGTATAGCATTTTCTGTATACTTATTACAACAGAGCTATTAAGATATCACTTTTACTAATATAAAAGGATCATTAACTTATGCAAATATACAGATAAAATTTTCAAATAGAAAAAAATAAGAGAACAAAGGGAAAAAAGATGCAAAGTATATTTTTAAAAATATTATATTGTAAGTTTTAGTAAAAATTATTTAATTTTATTTTGTTTGTAAATAAGTAAACATAAGTAAATGGTAGAAATAGGATGAATTGGATAAATATTGTATCAAAACTAGGTATATTCATTCTTAAAAACATATGTAAAAAATAAGAAATGCTAGAGTTATTATGATTTAAAACTGTATGTTTTACATTAGATAATATTGTTTCAATTATAGGAAAATTATGGAAAGTAGAAAATATGTTTTTCTAATTTCCCCCCATTTAACCACTTTTTATCTTCTAAGGAAAGCCCTAATACCCATGAGTACCCATCTGCTCTTCTATTTGTATGACTGTTGCTCATCCATGGATAAATTAATGGATGGATGAGTGGATGAATGAAGGGATGAATAAATCTTGCTCATAATCCTTTTACCAGGGCTTGCATATTTCAGATTTTAAAAAATATGTATTAGTTGGCTGGATTTCATGATGCTTTTATTTTTGAAAAATATCTCCTTTTTTTGGTTATTCATGTCTTTAACTTGAAAACACCTGTCTACTGCTTTTCTATGTAAGTATTATCTAAATTGATAACTGATATATCATCTAGGGATCATAGTCTCCTCCTCCAGAACTTTGTAAAAACTTTTTACTCACTTCAAGTATTGCATTGACAGGCAGAATCTGAAGCTCAGCTTATTCACAAATATTTTAAATGGCAAAGATTCATCAACAGAATGGATAGGATTATGATGAAAGTAAGGGATATGGAGATGCAGGAAAAACATAAAATATAAAAATAGGGATCTTAATTTTCTGTGTTTGCTAGCATCTAGGTTCCTGAATATTATAAGTTAGGGTTTGTAGAGATCAGAACAACCTTATGAATAAGGCAGAATAACCAAGTTTAATTTTTCTTTTTTTCTTTTTATTTTCAGGAATTACACAATTTTATTTAGCAAACACATCTGTTACTCCAAATATTTTCTTTACACACACTCAGTCTAGCCAAGTTATTTAATAATGCTGAACAAAACTAAAATAAAATTAAACTACAAATACAAGGATGACAAATATTTGTTTGATCTACATCTAAGTGCCAAATTACTGGTAATGACTGCCTAGAGGTCTTTACTGAAAAGAATTAAGAAATCATTTTTGAGATAACACCTCACACCTGTTAGAGTTGCCATTATCAACAAGTGATAACAAATGTATAAGAAGTTGTAGAGCACAGGTGGCAAACACAAGGCTTTTGGGACAAATCCAGCCCTCCACTTTGTTTTATCCAGACTGGCACCTTGTTTCTAGCCAGTGGCCAAGCCAGAGCCAAGCTCCATGCCCCTAGTTAAGGAGTAATTACATTTATACAGTACTGAAAGTACATTCTACCCTTTGAAGGCAACTGTGAGGCTGATGTGGCCCCCAGTGAAAATGGATTTTACATCCCTGTTGTGGAGAAAAAGGAACAAACTGTCATTCACTGCTGATGGGAATGTAAACTGGGTGCTGTAACAAACAGTTCTCAGTCAGAGCACATAGCGAGGTTGCAGGTTCAATCCTAGTCAGGGTCAGGGTGCATATGAAAAGACAACCAATTGGTGTTTCCCTCTCACATCAATGTTTCTCTCTCTCTCTCTCCCCCCTCCCACTTCCTTTTTCTAAAAGCAATGAAAAAAGTGTCCTCAGGTGAGGATTAAGAAAAGAAAAGGGCCCTGGCCAGATAGCTCAGCTGGTCAGAGTGTCATCCCAGTATGTCAAGGTTGCAGGTTCCATCTGTGGTCAGGGCACATACAAGAATCAACCAATGAATGCATCAATAAGTGAAACAACAGATCAACGTTTCTCTCTCTCTCTCAAATCACTTAAAAATAAAAAAAAAAAGAATAGAATTACCATATAACCCAGCAACCCCTCTTCTGGGTATGTACCTGAAAAATTGACAGAGACATATGCACCCCTATGTTTAATGCAACATTATTCATGGTGGCCAAGATACGGAAACAACAAAAATGAATAGGTACCATGTGAGTATTTTTCATAAGGCAAAATATAATTTTATTTATATTTGCAAAAGGAAAAGTTTACAATATTTTCAACATTAATACCTGAATATTAAAGATGACCATTTTATATAATTGCAAGAACATGATTTATCAAGAAAATATTATTCACTCATGTATGGGTTATATAATTGAATGCAATAAGTGGACTTAAAAAGAAAAACCAACAAAAACTTATAGACACAGACGACAGTATGGTGGTTACTAGAGGGAAGAGAGATGGTGGTGTTAAAGGGCAAAGGGGGTCAAATACATGGTGATGGATGATGGTTTGACTTTGGGTGGTGGGCACTCAATGCAATATACATATCAGGTGTCATAGGAGTATATAGGTTTCAAGTGTATATAACCTATATAATTTTATTAACCAATGTCACCTCGTAAATGTAAAACACAAATTACTTTTTACTTCAATAAGAAAAGGATCATAATTGATTTGTAATGTCTGTTATTGATACAAAATAGGAAGTAATACACATTGTGTATTTACTGACTCTAGGCTAGAAGTGAAAATATACAAATCAAACATATTCATCCAGAAGTGGCACATCATAGAACCTTCTCTCAGGTTTTTTGCTCCATTATTTTCCTAAATTTGAGACTAATAATAAGTTGTCATGGTGTAGTTGTGGCATTGTCAACAAAGATAGTGCATTTAACTAAGTATTCACTACAAAATATGAAACCAGAACTGATTTGCTGTACTACCAAATAAATTTGCACTTATCAATCTGATACTCTAAATTATAGTTTAGCTTTTTGTTTTGGTCATTTTCTCTATTTCTCCTATGACTCTTTCTGATATATATTATAATCTCATGCTACTAGCAAATTAATTTCAGAATGTCTTCATTATTAAGTTGAATTGTCTATTTTCTTTTTTTGAGAAAGAACAATTTGCATGGAAATTGAGGTAATTACAGTGATGTCATCATATTAATATTTCACAGCTTGCCACTGATAATGCAAAAACAATAAGCAAAAAGCTGGTGCGGCAAGACATTTTCAAAGCATTTGTCAAAGGGAGTAAATGGTGGCCTGGCTGGTGTGGTTCAGTGGATTGAGTGCTGGCCTGTGAACCCAAGGGTCGCCAGTTAGATTCCCAGTCAGGGTACATGCCTGGGTTGCAGGCCAGGTCCTTAGTTGGGGGCACATGAGAGGTAACCACACATCGATGTTTCTTTCCTCCTTTTCTCTCTCCCCTTCTCCCGCCCTTCCCCTCTCTCTAAAAATAAAAATAAATAAATTAAAAAAAGAAGAAGTAAATGGCTTTTTAACATAGACATATACAAACAAACTTTCAGAGATCCTTACTGACCTGGGAATCCAACTAAATCAGTTGAATAAAATTGAAAAACTGTTGAAAAAATTCAAAAGTAGAAAATTTTCCATGAATATTTCCATTTCTTAATTTCTTTATTTTCATATATAAATATCTTATTGTATATTATAAGATAATTCTTAAAGAACGAAATTAATGTATCTGCCAAAGAGTTTAATCTTGATTTACAATATACAACATCTATTTGTTTTTTCCCTTTAAACGGAGACTAATAAAATAAACCAGGTCATTACCCATTTTTAGGTGAAGTGAGTCAATTGGCTTAATTTCTTATTACTGATTTTGAAATATAAAAGATAATAGAGTAAGCTTTCCATATTAAAAAAAATGTGGAATGAAATATCAGCTACTTATTCCAAAATATGGAACACTGATTGAGAGTCAGATTATTCTGTTTTAATTTTGAGGCTCAATTACTAGTTGTGTGATCTCTGCCAATCATTTAACTCCTTTGTGGTCACATTTTTTATGTATTCGTTTTTCTCCCAGTGTTACTGTGAAGGTTGAAACTACAATGGATATGGAGATACATTATAACATGTAAAGCACTTACCACTGTAAGAAATCATTATGACCAATTTGTATGATGAAAAATAGGGGGGGGGGGGTAGAAACTAGAACATTTTGCTATAGTTTAGCTCAAAGTAAATTTCTTTATTTCTTGTTTGGAGGAGTTTCCCTTAAGACTAAATAAAACACATTTTATCCAGTGTTTTTTTAATTTTTATTTGGTCTATCAGTGAAAGCAATCATGCTAATAGAAAAACAGAATTGGTTTCATAATAAAAATTGAAAAAGATTCTTGAAAGTTGCTGAGAGCAGATTCTAAAAGTTCTCATAACAAGGAATAAAACATTTTCTCTCATTTTTTTCTTTCTTTGCTCTCTTTTTTTGGTGTTTATATGAGTTGCTAGATGTTAACTAAACAGTGTTGTAATCATTTCATGATGTATGTAAATGAAGTCATTATGTTGCACACCTTAAATTTATACAGTATTGTATTTCAATTATATTTCAATAAAATAGAAAGAAAAAGATTCTGTTTCTCCATGTAAAAATGAAATAATTCCTACAATAGAATAATTTACATGAGTCATTGTAGCTTTTTACTCTATTTATTTATAATAAACTCTTTTCTCCAAGTTGTTTAGTTTTAAAACTTGAAAGAAAAAAAGAGGCAGTTCTGAGTAAAAAAAAATCTTTTCTAAAGACAAATCTTATATATTAATTTCACACAAATTAAAGGGAGTATTATATTATATTTTACTCAAGTATTCTAAAGGTATCAATACATAATTTTTAATAAATTAAATTAAAAGTGTCCTAAATAAGATAATTTTTTCTCTAATTTTAAAAATAGATATTTGTAGCCTGGCTGGCATAGCTCAGAAGATTGAGCGCGGCCTGTGAACCAAAGCATTGCAGGTTTGATTCCCAGTCAGGGCACATGCCTGGGTTGCAGGCCATGGCCACCAGCAACTGCACTTTAATGTTTCTTTCTCTCTTTCTCCCTCCCTTCCCTCTCTAAAAATAAATAAATAAAATCTTTAAAAAAGTTTATAAAAGGTTATGTATGTAAATTATTTCAAAAAATAGATATTTGTTCTTTTAATGTGAAAAATAAGAAGAAAATAAAAATCCGCTATTATTTGTATATGTAGCTTTGAATTTTGAGTGAAATGGTGGTATTTGATGTAAAATGATAGACCGGAGCGAATAAGATGGGATTGAAGACAAGCTGGACAGACAAGAGCTGCTGTCTGAGAAAGACTTGGAAAGGAAAGCAGGAATAAATAAATCCAGCTATTTATAGCTGTCTTTGATTTAATACTTAAAATGTGTTCTCAGTAATTGAACATATGCACATATATTTTTAATTTTTAATTTTTTTGTAAAATCTAGAAAGGTAAAACGATTATTCCCATTTTAAATGACTAAACAGAATGTTAGAAAGATTTTAGTATTCTTCCAAGACCACATAAGGCAGACCTGAAATGTCATGAATGCCTGCCTTCATATCCACACTCTTTTTACCATACTCTGTTGCTTCCTCAAATGATGACTGATTTCTCAGTGGAAAAGGAACATCTTAGAAATCTGAAAAACTGAAAAGCAGAATATGATGATGGATTATATGTGAGGAATCAAAAAGTTGAAGTGAAATTGAATTAAAATTTCCAAGTTGTCCTAGAAGAGTGGGTGGAACTACTGCAGAAGGAGACTGGGAAGGGTGGGTTTGTGTTCACAGGACTCCAGTAACAGCTTTCTGCAACAACTTGCTGCAAACAATCAATGGATGGATGTCACTAAGATTCTACTTTGCATCCTCTTCCTTTAGAGACTCGGGTCCATGTAGTAAATCATCTACTTCCTAAACTACTTTAGGAGAAAAGTTAAGTATTTTGTCACAGTATAACAAAAATTGCCATTGTTTTAGCATCTGTGTTTTGTCAGTCATCAGATGCTGGCTGCCCTACTAAGGGTGTGATTATAGGGAAAGCAGAGGTGACTCTCTATAGTCTAAGAAAATTTCTGGAAAAAAATAACAGCTGAGGCTTATAGGTGGGGACACACATTTTTAAGTCCTGATGGTGAACTTGAGCACTTAACACAGTGTCCACCATTTTTAATATGATTTACCTCTTTTTTAATACTTTATAGATCTTAAGAATTTCAAAATTCCTCTATGTGAAGTATCATCATCTTAAAATTTTATATACAAAAACATTCAGGATTATATATTCAAAGCTTAATTTATTTGAGTTTTCACAACAAAGTAATAGGAGGATTGTAACATTGGATAGTTTTATTTAAAAACTATAACTATATTCCAAATATTCGTTCTGTCTTATAATGAAGTAATAATATATAATCTAAGCTTGCTACATCTATAGGGTTTGTGGAGCTCTTAATTAGGAAGGCTGTATTGTAACATCAGATCTTATTCAGTCATTGTATGGGTGGTAAGTCTTGTTGCTTTATAACTGTGGCTGGTTAGTCCTATAGTTATTGCAGTATACCTTGTGATGGTTTAGCTATATACCCTAGACAGAAAGAGAAAGCTATGGGACAATAAAACTGGGAAGAACCAAGGCAGGTTCACAATAAAAGAGTAAGTTTCTTGAGTGAATTGAGTGTTTCTTTATTTCTCATAGAAACAGACCTGGGAATTAGGGCAATATATTTCTTAGGAAATTTAAATGAAGCTTGTTCTATTAGATGAGTTTTTAGTCTTTTAAAATAAGTATGTCAGCTCTGTCTCTAATTTTCCTACTTGTAACAGAAATGATTCAATTGGGAAACCAGAAATAATTATAGATTAACAAATTGTGACAACTATACTTTTTATCAGAACGGTCTCTAGACCCAGAACTACTTATTATGCCAATATATGACCTTCCCTTACTCCTCATACTATTCTTTATTTCCAACTCTGCCTAAAATCTGCCTAAACACAGCATTTGAAAGTATGCTCATCATATTCCCTTATTCCTAGAACATTATCCTTTCAGTAAGTTATACATCATTTTCTTTCTCTTCAGATAAATTTAAAATTTTAACAATTTCCTCAAATTATTTTTAGTAACTCTCCACACAACACAGCCTTGAAAATAAACTCTTTACCTGTCAACTATAATGGTAAAATTTGTTAATACGGCTTGTGGTTACTCATAATATTTTTGTAATGTTCCAATAAAGAAGAAATGCTCAACAAAGAAATAATTATGATGATGATGTACCTTTAAATTTCAATTTGAGTATGCATATACTTCTAAAACAAGAAAGTATTGAATACTTATCAGAATGATAAATATTTTGTCAACAACAGTATTGATTAAATAGATCCAGCATACTTTGAGAGAGATGGAAATATTCAGAGACTGAAAAATCAGAAAAGGCCTTGTGATAAACGGACTTTTTGAGTCTTGAAATATAGAAAGGACTTAAGAAGATAAGGAAGACTATGTAGCTTATTTCAGTTGCTAAGACCCTGTAGGAAAGTTTAGAATTATGACTAAGTACACAACATGAGAAAATTGAGAAAAGTTATGGAGGAGGGCAACATACTAGAATAGCATAGGACATTTATTATAATTAGTCATGAGTTCATCAGTATTTTTATAAAGAAAAAGTTAGGGAGGTAGTACAGAAAAAGAAAAGGGTGATAAATATATTTCAGAGACAGAGGATAAATCAAATGAAAAATCATTTAGATACTACTCATAGTCAGGTCCAGCAGCATTGGGTGAGGGGTGAAAACATGAATTCTGGCCCCAAAGAACAGCACAGATTGGAGAACCCAGACAGCCTACCTTCATATTCTATGTTGAAAAAGGACAGTTTCCTTAAACTTTCTGGCCACAGGTTCCTACTCTGTTATTTTGGGATAGCAATAGGAATATTTCCTAATTTTCCCAGATAAGGGTGCCCAACCCTCAGCCTGTGGGCCAGACGCAGCCCAGGATGTCTATCAATTTGGCCCAACACAAAATTGTAAATTTACTTACACTCTGCTTTTTGCTCATCAGTTTTTATTAGTGTTTGTGCATTTAATGTGCAGCCCAAAACAACTCCTCTTCTTCCAGTGTGGCCCAGAGATGCCAAAAGGTTGAATGCCCCAAGAAGTAATTACAGAAGACTTAGAACAATGTCTGGAAAATTACAAGCTCTTTAGAAATATTGGTAAGCTGATAAGTAAACAGATAAATAATAAGTAAATAAAAAGATAAGTAGAAAGATATTATCATAGATGATTTATAAGTTTTGAGTCTAGAATTTTAATTAGGGAAGAAAATGATATGTTATGAAAGATACAGTGGTAGATTGCAAATAAAGCTCCAAATTCTTCTATTTTGATGAGCCCTTGATTCTGGGATGACCATTCAGTTTATTTTGACTAATTCGATTTTAGAAAATAATGACACGAGCGGAGGTCTCAGAAGTTTATGTTCACTGATGCTTGCTCTTGTGCTGTGCTTGTAACACTGGGACAACTAGATGAACAAACCTGAGCTAACCTGCTATAGTACGAGAAACCACACAGAGTAGAACTAAGACTACCCAGTTGACAACTTGCCAACAGGTATACAAGTGATTAAGACCATCTTAGAACATCCAGCCAGTAGCCAATTGACCAGCTAACCAAAAATACATAAGATAGCTGAGCAGATATTACGTGAGCTTGCCCAGACCAGAAGACCTCCCTACCCTTAAAACTCTCACATACAACATGATCTAAACCAGTCAGTTTTGTGAGGATTTGTTATGAAAAAGTTAACATATAAGAAATGGTAACTTGAGATGGGGTAGTACCATAACAGAAACCTAAAATATGTACCATTAGTTTTATGTCTGGGTGGCAGGCACACACCTGAAAAATGGTGAAGAATATATAAGTACAGACACGAAACAAGAGATCTCACAGCAAAGAGAGGGGAAGGTGATTCTCCGGATGGTAGAAAATCAAGCCCAGGATGAGGGCTGTGTCAAGGAGTGATGAGCAAGAAGGTGAGATAGAGTAGGCTGCCCGAGGACTCTTGCAGGGCTGTCTCCAGGAAAAAAAATGATAAATCTGACAAATTATCAAAATAGCTTTTATCATGTGTTGATTAAAATGGAGATGGATTTTGGGAGCTTTTCAAGAATGTAGGGAGACTACTCAGTTGTAAAGGAATAATGAACATAAGAAAGAAGGTATGAAATTAAAATTAAAAAGTTGTGTAACAAACACTGATAGTATAGTGCATGGCTCAACAATAAGTAGTATTTGTATAAACATAGGAAATAAAGTATGAACTATAAAATAATGAATTTAATATAAAATTAATACAATTTGAGAGATAATTACATTAGCAGGATAAAATATTCTACATAAAATAAACTAATATCTCCTTTTTTTATCCTCACTTGAGGATGTTTATTGATTTTAGAGGGAGAAGAAGGGAAAGAAAGAAAGAGAGAGAGAGCAAAACATCAATGGGAGAGAGAAACATTGATCGGTTACCTCTCATACATGCCTGGATCAGGGATTGAACCTGCAAGCTAGGTATGTGTACAGACTCTCAAAGAAAGGATCCAACCCACATCCTTTTAGTGCACTGAACAATGCTCCAACCAACTGAGCCACCTGGCAAGGGCAAGAAGTAATGTAAAATCTAAACAATCCTGTTTCTTAAATAGATGTAATTAATAACAAAAATTCCCACATGGCAAAATCCAGATAGTGTCACTAAAAGAGTCTTTTATGTACTTAGGAAGAAAAAAGATACCATTCTTATAAAATTCTTCCAGAATACATTTAAAAAGGAAATATTCCTTAAAATAAATTATGAGGTAGTCATAATCTTGATTTCAAGCATGAAAAGATATTTACAATAAATGTAAAATTCAGGCCTTAACAGATGTAAAATTAAAAAAAAAAGATGCAACAAAATGCAAAAACCATACACAAATATGCCAAAATAAACCCAACAAAATATTAGCAAATTGTATGTAGCAATATATTAAAAAGTTAGAATATCACAATATCTTAGATTTATTTGATGAATACATTGGCTTAGGCTATAAATTAATTAATGTTGCCAAAAGTTATTATTTCTTTTTTAATTTGATAAAGGTCATGTGTAAAAAATATGAAGAGCATCACTGTTTAATAAAGAAGTGATGATAGCTTAACCTCCTCACTTTAGAAATGAGACAGGATGACCACTATTAACAGTTTTACTCATAATTATACTAATGGAAACTTGCTAATGCATTAAGGAAAGCATGTGAAGACATTTCCAATTTTTTAAAAATTGCTACAATATAAGTGTATAAACAGGAAATTCAAAATAATCTACAGTTAACTGTTAAAATCAGTAGCTAAAATTGAGAATTTTATTGAATGTAAAACCAATATATAAACACCAATTTTATTTCATACTAGTAACAAACAAAATATTTAATAAATATTTTGCATCAAATACCTAGAAATTAATCTGACATCAAAAGCTTAAGACTTATAGCCCTGGCTGTGTGGTTCACAGTGGATTGAGTGCCAGCCTGAAAACTAAAGGATTGCCAGTTCAATTCCCAGTCAGGGCACATGCCTGGGTTGCTGGCCAAGTCCCCAGTAGGGGGTATGCAAGAGGCAACCATACATTGATGTTTCTTTCCCTCTCTTTCTCCCTCCCTTCCTCTCTCTAAAATTAAATAAATAAAACCTTTGAAAAATATGGTTACAAGGAAGAAAAATAAAGTAATATCATGAAATAGCTCCCAGAAAAAGAAACACTATATAGATTTGTTGCTAGATTTATGACATATATAAAACTACAATACAGTGACAAAAGGGTGGTCATTCAGATTAATGGTGTGGAATCAAGTTGGTATCAGTGTAAAAAAATTTTTTTCAACCCTTGCTTCTTCAACTATAAATATAAGTATTTCACATGATAAGGAGCTAAAGTTGAAATGTAAAACGATAAATTTTCAGCAGATAACAATAAAATAATATTTTTTTAATGATTTAGGCTTTAGCAAAAAGTTTGTAATCTTAAAACCACAAATTACCAATACAGACTCACCAAAAAAGGCTACTATTAGAAAAAGGACAATAAGAAACAGTGTATTTGTAATTGCTCCAAACTGCCATTCTACCCAAGTGAACTTCGAGGATAAAATAAACAAGGCATTGTGGTATGTTTACAAAGTAGAATATTATATGACAAAGAAAATAACTGATCTATTATTATGCAAAAATATGCAAGAATATCACATATTGACAATTAGCGAAAGACATCAGTCCCCCAAAAAAGAGTGTGTGCAATTCAATTTATGACAACCAATAACAGGCAAACTTAATTTACAGCATCAGAGGTCATAATAGTGGTTACCCATTGTAGCAAGAGTTTTGAAAGTACACAGGCAAAAGGAAAATTTCTCTAGTCCATATAATATTTCATTTTCTTAGTCTTGTGGTGGTTATATAAATATAATACCTTTGTGAAAAATGATCAGACTGTACATCTATAATTTGTATACTTCATTAATGTTGACCTTCTATAAAAAATATTTTAAAAGAAACTAACATCAGAATAATGTAGGGCTAGAATTATTAGATTTAAAAGTCAATGCTAGTTCAATAAATAAAACTCTAATTTAGTATCTTGTTAATTGACTAAAGCTTTGGAGGAGAAATCAGATTAACCTCATGTTTTCACCTTGATGGAACAGACTATGCTTTTGTAAGGATGTTCATTGTGTGTTTAAAATGTTTTTTATCTACCCTTAACTCTTTTACCACTTACATATAAAGTTTCATTAGTTATTTATTGTATATGTTTCAAATATAATAATACTGAAACATAATTTCACTAATTTTTTATTATCTTTCATGTGATTTTTTCCTCAGCACTATGGTGCCCTTTATCTTTAAGCTGATGGCAAGGTGTCAACATCTTGATATTTGGTTTGAAGTTGGGGTGAAGAAAATTGTCTTCCATATTTGGGGATTTGGATACATACTGTATTTATTAACAGAGACCTGTCTGCTAAGATCTGGAACACAACTTTGCTAATAATCAAGTAGGATTTATATCTTTTTTTTAGACATGGCCCATTGAGTCTTACTGCCCTTATAGTTTCGCTAGGTCAAGGAGTGGCTGCACTATGTCTTGGTTCACTGTAGAAAATAGTGTCTGATGGTGTCACAAATCAAAAGGACACCATTTAATATCCATACTGTAATGGTGAAATCTGATATTTGGTTTCTTGGATAGAAGTAAAACAGATGAAGCCTATGATAACACAAGATAACAGAAAAAGTATCCTTAACCAGTATTATAATCCTTCCTAGGACATTTTCTTGTGACAGATAATATTCTACTTTTTTTATTAATCAAGGATGGAACTATAAGCTGGGTCTTATAGTAATAAAATTGAGCACTTAATTGATATATTTCTTAATTCCCTATGGACATGGTTATGAAATCATAAATAAGAAATTCTCCAAACCCCATTTCTAACAATATAATGCTTTTCAGTTTCATGTCTGTGCTATTTAGATAAATGTAAGTTAAGAACTAGAAAGAAACAGAGGGAAAAAAGTCCATTCCTGGTACTAGAGCTCACCTCAGCATAAAAGCAAAGAGATCAACATCATGTCGTGTTTAAGAACTTATCCAGGTCAAAAAAATTATACAGCTCTGTGGAACTGTTTTATGTTGCTCCAGAACTACTATTAAGTCGACGTGATGTGGTTACTGTTTGACCATTTTCCTGCCTTCCTCCGGCAGCCTGCTGTTTGAACATATAATAACAGCAAGCAAGCATAGAGTGAGAAGGCTAAGTTCAGCCCTGGAAAGAGAACATAAGTGGTGTGAGGATTGCCAGCATGTGTGACTAAGGCAGGAAAAAAATAAAAGTAAGTTTTTTCTGTTGCAAGTGTTCATTTTCCTGACTTAGAGCTGATTTGTGTTATGTTTGAATGTCATTATGTAAGGTCCAATAAGTCTGTCATTGTTTATAGCAATTTGGTCAAGTAGGAGCCAACTTTTCCATATTTCAGAGAGAAAAACAGCACTCAAATAGCAAATCACACCAGAATAAATATTATGAAAAATGCAATATGACTAGTCACAATACAATATCACTAGATGTTGTGCTGTTCAGAATAAAAGTACTCTGATGCTTTTAATTCTTTTTTTTTTTAATTTATTTTTAGAGAGAGGGGAAGGGAGGGAGAAAGAGCAAGAGAGAAACATCAATGTGTGGTTGCCTCTCACACACCTCCTACTGGGGACCTGGCCCAAAACCCATGCATGTGCCCTGACTGGGAATCAAACTGGCAACTTTTTGGTTTGCAAGCCATCATTCTCAATCCACTGAGCCACACCAGCTAGAGCTGATGCTTTGAATTCTTTTCCCCTGAATACTCTGGCCTGTCCTTTGACCAAAGTTCAAATGTTCTCTTAGGAGATTCAGGGTACATGCTGTTTCACGTGGAAATTCACTCACCTTTATTACACGTGCAAGGTCTTAGGAGCATGGTGCTGGAAACATAATGTAACCAACTGCTTCAGATCCATTAGCCTTTGGGGTCACAGTGCTCTACCACGATGGATCACTGTGCTCCTGCTGACCCAATCTGCCCCTCTGCTGATCACCATAAGATTAACTTATCCTTACATTTCCCTGTGTAAGCTCATTCAAATAGAAATGACAGCTGATAATTGACCTCTTAAATCCACATATAATTTTTATTCATGTGTATACTGTCACACCCTGAATTTCTCCTTCTGTCTTTTGGCAATTGTTTTGAAAGAAGGTCCTTTGAAGACACACATTATTTGTTTTTGTTTTGTATTTGCATATTATTATTCAAATATTATATTTTTGAGAGCTTACAAATACAAGTCAGTTATTAAAATTAACAATTTCAGTTAAATCCATCTTTGTGTTAGCCATTCTCCATTTATACTAAATATTCCGCACAGTGAATAGAGTCCTTAGTGTACAACCCAAGAAGTAAGATTCATTTAATGTGAACCATGAGAAGAAATTTATCTGTTGAGATGGACTGCCTGGGTCAACCAAGGGCACACATTTCATGAAAAATAAGAGCCTACCAGCCACTTGCTGACAGGGGTTTCTCATACATTCTGTGTACAGGGGAAAACCTCAGACTGAATTCTCAGTTTCCCACACTATGCACCACTTATTTACGCAGTCTGTATCAACCACTGCAGTAAAACCGTGTTTTGTCTTTCTTCCAACAGAATGAGACCTGCCCCATCCAATCAGAACTAGACAATTTGGACACCTCATTTCCACAAAACATAAAACATAATTGGAAACCTGGACAGGAAGTTTCATTATAAAAGGCAGCCTCCCCATTGTCTCAGTGGAACACCATTTAGGTTGCTACCTGAATCTGTGTCTTGCAGACTGTAGCTCCTTTTGACCAAATAAATGCTTATTATTCTTTATTACAGTCTAAATTAATTTTGGTTTACATTAGCCTGGATGTTGACTGAGAAGAGAAAGAAGCTTAAAATTCAAGTTGCCAGAGTCCTTAGAACACTTGCTATTTGTATTCAGAGAAGGTGTCCAGGCAAAGACACCCACCGCAGAAGGTTCATAGACTCCAGTGAAATTTCTGCTAGTATCCTTAAAACACTGAGAAAATATTGTTGTAGAATTCTTTTCCCTGTGTGATAAAATCTATGACTTTACCACTTATTCTTGACACTACTCTACACAATCTTAAACCACTGGCCCAAGGTCAATACCTATGGACTTTTCCCATACTTTTCCTATTTATTTGATTCATAATGCAATATTGTGACATAAAAAACATATATTTGGACAATCAGATGACAAAATGTATTTCTCGTATATATTTGGTCTGCATCCATGTTTTCTAGCCACAGTCTCCAAAACTTTGGAAATATCCTAAGAGGATACCCTTGGAATTTGGGGGGAACATCTTTCGTCATGTTATTTAGTCTCTTATTTCTGTTTCTGAATTCATTTCAGAGCAATAATAAGTGAAATTAGTGTCTTTTTATTCATAACAAGCTCTTTCTGCTACAACTGGATTTTTGTTAAGGAGTTAACATTTGGAAAACACCTAAGGGTGGGGAACAAAGAAAAATAGAAGGTTTGGAACTTTCAGACACACCCCCTGACATCTGATTAAGGAAGAGGACCTGGAGATTGAGTCAATGACCAATGACCAATGATTGAATCACTCATGACTATACAATGAAACCTCCATAAAACCCCAGATGGGAAGGTTTGCCTCCAGGCTGAGGAAGCAAAATGCTTCCATGCTCCACCATGCCAGACCCCCAAACTCCACAAGGACAAAAGCATCTTTGTCTAGGACCTTGTCCTCCATATCTCTTCATCCTATTGATTTATGTCCTTTAACATCCTTTGTAATAAACCAGTAATCTAGTGAGTAAATGGGGTTCTTGAGTTCTCTGAGCTTTTCTAGAAAATTCATCAAATTCAAGGAGTGGGCAGTGGGAACCTCTGATTTATAGTTGATTGGGCAGAAGAAGTGCAGGTAAAAACCTGAGCTTGTGATTGGTATCTGAAGTGAAGGCAATCTTGTGGAACTGATCCATTTACTGTAATCTGATGGTGTTTCCAGGTATAAACAGTCATAATTGAGTTTAATTATAGGATACCTACCTGGTGTTCTGAGAATTTCATGGTAGTACATTTGTGGAGGGGACAGTTAGTCACAATTTGAAACTGGTAACCAGCGCCACTAATACATAGTAACTCATTCCACCTTTTTGCTCTTTCATTGTCTCATCTACAGTAATGAAGGCAAGTGTGTTGTATGGTAACAGCAAATATGATGTAAAACTTGGTTTGAAGTTATAGCCCCTATTTTTCAAAATCTGCTTATCTTCACTGAAAGGCAATTCTTCTGTAAAACAGAAGTGTAGCGTTTGTTCTGTTGAAAACTTGGCATTATGATGATCAGATGAGATGAAACAAATTATGTATATTTAAAACTTAAAAACTATGTCCAAGCCCTGGCTGGTGTAGCTCAGTGGATTGAGCGTGGGCTGCGAACCAAAGCATCGCAGGTTCGATTCCCAGTCAGGGCACATGCCTAGGTTGCAGGCCACAGCCCCCAGCAACCGCACATTGATGTTTCTCACTCTTTCTCCCTCCCTTCCCTTTCTAAAAAATAAATAAATAAAATCTTAAAAAAAAAAAAAAAAAACTATGTCCAAAATATACTGAAACGTTAATATTATCCTTGTCGGGAACTGCCCTGCCTGGTATCAGAAGCTGTAACCCCCGCCAAGGCTAAGGCTGAGGGAACCGTAAGCCAGCAAGGAGAAAAGCTTATCTTCCTGACAGGAGCACTGCTCCTGCTCCTTTTACTTCAACCTGTTTGGTCCCCAATGCTTGGTTGGTTAGCCAAAGATGGGTCAGATTTCCCAAGGGGGGAACGACCTAAGACAGGCACGATCACGTGGGAGGCCCCCAAGGAAGGACTTTGGGACCTACAGCAAAAGGGTGTGATGGACTCTCACCCCTAGGCTTTGACAAAGCCTGAGTTCTCATTGTCTCCAAGAAAATCTCTTAATCTCTCGACTGCCTTAGTTCCCTTGCTACACCTAAGCCTGAAATAATGACAGAGGGGGGTGCAGCCCTGTGCTAAAAAGGGCGGGTTCCCCGGGTGATCAGGCCTAAGAAAGAATATGTAAAATCCTGTGAAACCTGCTTTGTTTAGAATGCTCTCAATTGAATGAGAAGGGTCCAAGGAGGAAGTAAGTTTGTCCCTTAAAGTCTTTTACAGCTCTTTGACCCTGACTCAAAATAGTCCCTCAGACTCCCTTGTTGTCTATTGTTTGATATTTCTTCCTGGCAATGAGTAATGAGCTTTACCTGAATTCTTATGCAAACAAACCCAATAGACGCCTGCCGGGACAGGAGAATGGCACACTCTCCCCTAGGGTACTCTCCACTAGAGAGAGTGGCCGATACGTTCCTACTTCCCCACAGGACCTGGTTATCTCTGTGTATGTTTTTCTCATGTGTCAACGAGCCATCCGCAGTGTTCCGTGGTCACTGCCAGTTGGTGGCTGCGTCAATCCTTACTCACTGGTTCTTGGAACAACAACTTGAAATATAAAAAAAAGTAGGACTATAGGCCAAATAATACAGGTCTGGAAAAATAAATTAATATGATCATTTAAAATATTAATAGAATAAGGAATCTATAAATATCAACTTTTTAATATATGTATATAATGAGTAGAAAGATAACTGCCAATAGTTAGTGCTCCTAAATATAGATGACTTAAACCAAAGTGGATTTTGTTAAGAAATGGGAGAAAGATTTGAGAAGTTGACAGAGTCAAACAGTGTAGGGGACTGTTGAAATTAAGAAGGTGCCTTAGAGCCAAGAAACAGTAACCAGGGAGAACGCAACATCACTGAGACGAATGACTAGTCATTTTACTTTGACCAGAACAGTAGGCCCTGCTTCTGTCTTCAACTTCTCCCCTGCTGGTGTACCTGCTGGTGACTACAAACTGTTATCCACTGATCACAAGCAAGCCATGGGCTGTCTCGAGTGTTGAATGGAAAGAGGACCTGACTCACCAGGCTTCTAAGGTAAAAATGGGTAGTGATTGTACAAAGTTGGAAAATACCCTATATCAACACTACTTTCAAGAGAAAATTTTCTTTATGAAAATCGGTTACTGCTATAAGGAAGATTCTCATGCTAGGAAGTCCAAGGCTAATGACTTTGAAAAGTCACTATTTTCTCCAGTCTGAATGTAGGAAAAAAATATTTATGTAAGGGAAATGGTAAGCTTAAAAGTCATTACTAAGAATTCTATGTCACTATTCCAGGTGTAATGAGGACTTTGAGGCTCAGTTCCTCTTTTTGCATGTCTCTTCCCCCTACAATATAATTCATTAATAAAAATAAACTAAATATTTTATCATTTAAAAGATGAATAGCTTAGCTACCACTTATCAACTAAAAGCAATTTATGGAAAAGGTTTGAAAACTTTGAAAATCTATTTTATTTACTAAAGAACAATATTTCAGTCCCTGTGTTTTACTTACCAGGAAACTAATCACATCAAATATTCTCTATTCATTTCAAAATCACATGTACCATTTGCCCCATTTTTTGTCATGAAAGGATTACTAACTTCCCAATATTTTCAGTGGCTTTTTTATTTTGACCTTTTCTTTGGACAGTTAAATACTAGATTTCTAAATAAAAATGTTGACCATTTTCCTTATTTGCTGGGGGAAAATTGAGATAGATATAGGCTCAATTATGATTGAAGAAATTCTGTTATTTTAAAGATTAATTTATTAAATAAATTGCAAAGGAATAAGAAAAATGGTATTTTAATTTTTAAATATATAACTGATTATTATAGAAATTATCCAAAATATAGTTATTGTCAAACATGCTAATTAAGTAAAACACAAACAGTGACACTATATCCAGGGGAAGTGACTCAGAAACATCACATATTAAGGGCATTAAAGGAGTCATACAGAATTAAAATTTTCTATGCAAATCCATATCCAAAGAGATGAAAGACTAAGTGATTTAGAAGTCTTTCAAGCCCAAGTATTTCAAATTTAATAATAATTAAAATTTCTGATTCCATGAAATGACTTTGAATTTCTTCAAACTGCAAGCTTTTTTCCAACAAAAAATAAGATCCAAAAATTTTACTTGGAAGTCATTAGTGCCATTTTGCAAACATTTTGAGAATTTGGAAAAAATCTAGTGCCCACTACATTGGCTTCCTGTTTTTAAATCTGTTCTAGGGCTCCTTTTCAAATCTTTTAACAACCAAAGAGGATTTGGTCCTTCCAGTAATGTATTTAACAAGTAAGTTTGATTTTTTTTTTTTGCATTGGTGCCAGAAGATTCTTAGGTTGATGAAGACAGTTTAAAACATGAAGTGCTAATGTGTTAATCAAGGAAGAATTTTATTCTTACCTTTATTAGTCTGTAGAAAAACACAGTATGCTTTTAAAACCCCTCAATGTTATTCACAGTAATTTCTATACATATTATATATGGTATTATATACATTACATGTTGTCTTATTGAGTTGTGAGAACGTTCATCTGTTATTAGTGTTTACAGGAATGCTCATTTATCATGTTATTCAGCCATAAAAACTCATGTAATAAAGATAATTTGTTCTGTGTTATGAGAATAATTTTTGTGGACTGGGAAATAACTGCCTTGTTTGTCTGGAATGCAAAACAAGAAATAATTGATGACATGTCACCAGTTTAAAAAACTACCAGCAAAAGAAAACATCAAATTAAAAAGAGCCAGAAAACAGAATAAAAATATACACAGAAATCATTACTTAAAATATGCTACATTCATTATGCCACAGTCAGTGGAAAACTGGTATAGGTGATATGAAAAGGAGAGTTGGTAATAGCAAAATATATAAACTATATTATTTAAATAGATTTAAAAATATCTTTAAGGCATTATGAAATTTTGGATATTCAAATTATATTTTGAATTTCAGGACATTGGAAATACTTCTTTTTTTCTTTTTTCTTTTAATTTTAATTGTTGTTCGAGTACAGTTTTCTGCCTTTTACTCCCATCCCAGCCTAGCCCCCAGCATTCCCCATCTCCCTCTCATTTCCACCCTCTCTTCTTATTGTTCATGTGACCTTTATACTTGTTCCTGCAAACCTTTCCCCTTTTCCCCTGAAATTCCCTCCCTTCTCCCCTCTGGTCACTGTCAGCCTGTCCTCTATTTCAGTGTCTTTGGTTATATTTTGCTTGTTTGTTTGTTTTGTTGATTAGGTTCCTGTTAAAGGTGAGATCATATGATATTTGTCTTTCACTGCCTGGCTTATTTCACTTAGCATAACACTTTCTGATTCCATCCATGCCCAGGTCTCTACAGTCAATGAGCTATACTCAATTAATATTTGACAAAGGGGGCAGCAACATAAAATGGAGTAAAAATGGCCCCTTCAACAAATGGTGTTGGGAGAGCTGGACAGCTACGTGCAAAAAATGAAACTCAGGCACCAAATACACAATACACAAAAATAAATTCAAGTTGGAAATACTTCTTAATGAAAGTGCTATTGAGGTGTTATGCTATATTTTCAATTTTTGTTACTTCACGGTTTTTCTATTTCTATTTTAACATATTATGTTTTATCACAGTTAATTGAAATAATTTTTAAAATAAAATGTGCCTGGGAAAATCTCATAATAATTTTTCGATATATGTGTTTGTCTCTGGAAAGAACTTATTTGTTCTCTAGAAAATGGTATTTCCTCCATCTCTCTTACCAAAACAAATGGCAATTTTCTAAAATTATTGATTATTTGCCAATGTATCCAAGAGCTCAGGCAGAAGTTTCTGCATCGTCTTTATCTGCTCTTTTTTCCTACCATGTTTGCCAATATCTTTAAATACTAATTTTAACTAACATAAACTCAATAATACAGCAGTGTACTCCTGCTATTTGAGAGATCTAGCTTCAAAAGGAAACATTTTATTTCATATACTTAAAAGGCAACTTACTTTTCTCTTTAGTAATTATTTGTGACTTTTAAGAAGATGTCTTTTTTCAAAATATTTTTGCCAAGTCTTTTGTATTATCATTTTAGAAATCAAAACCTTAAAAATTGCTGATGTTAATGTAATAGACCATTCCTTGTCTAAAAGCCGGTAGGGAAAAAGTCTTTCCTGCTGTCATTGATCCTCTTGCATGAGATCTAGGTTTTGTAATACTGAAGAACAGGTCTGCATCAATAAATATATTCCATTTCCCATTCATATGCAAAGGTTAGTACCATGAAAGCAGATGGGAAAAGTAACCAGACTCCATCTTGACACTGGGTCAAGCATTGTAGCTAATTTCCTGGAACACTTCCCATGTAAACAATGTGTCTATTCACCACAAAGATCTGAAGATTACTACTCAGACTGAAACAGCCACTAAGGCAGGGGTGTCAGACTCATTTTCACTGGGGGCCACATCAACCTCAAGGTTGCCTTCAAAGGGCCAAATGTAATTTTAGGACTGTATAAATGTAACTACTCCTGAACAGTTAAGCGAGAGCTCAGCGCTGCCGCTGGGTAGATACAAGGTGCCAGGCTATGAAAAACAAGGTAGAGGGCCAGATTGGGCTTGTAGCCTTGTGCTTGCCACATTTGCACTAGGGCATGGAAAATTTGATCATTCAAAACAGAAATGAGAACTTTGCTTCACCTACTGAAAAATTATATCAGCTTTGAGTTCAAAAGTGAAATAAAATGAATAAAAGATTTTATTTTCTAGTCATTTCTAATTGTCCTTAAAAAATTATTTTTATCATATTTTTCCATTATGATTTACCCCCTTTACCCTCTTCCACTTCTACCCTACCCCCCATCCCTGCAATGACTGTTGTCCATTGTCCATGAGTCAATCCTTTTTCTTTTTTGCTCAATCCCTCCACCCCCTAACTCCCCACAGAAGCTGTCAGCCTGCTCTTATCTTTGTCTCAGTTTTGCTTGTTAGTTCAGTTTATTCATTAATTTCCACATATGAGTGAAATCATATGGTATTTGTCTTTCTCTGACTGGTTTATCAGTCAGACAATCTAACAAAGCTCTCCCAGTTCACTTAGCATCATGTTCTCCAGGTCCACCCATACTATCACAAAGGGTAAATTTTTTTCTTTTTTACGAATGAGTAGTATTCCATTGTATAAATGTACCATAGTTGTTTTACCCACTCATCGTAAATCTCTTAAAATGACAGCCAACAGAGCAAATAGATCATTCCTTGTCTAAAAGCCAGTAGACAAATATTTACTGTGCTCTTCCTTCAAGCAGCTTTTAGGCACATTCTCTTCATGCCTTGTTCTGGGATTTCTGTAAAACTGTTAGCTATCACTCAATAGTTAGGAAGTATTTTACCTTGTATTAAAAAATTCATGTTATATGAGGTCTGTCCAGAAAGCATCCAGACATGTAGTATAAACAATAGAGAAATTTGTTGAAGAAATACAAGATACAAGACACATTATACATAGGACAATGACACCTCAGTGTCCTTCAAAGTAGTCACCTTAGAATCTAACAAAGCTCTCCCAGTCACAATCAACTGCCCCACTGTATTTTCCTGAATTTCATCAATGGTCTGAAATCTCTTCCCTTTCAAAGGTGATTCAAGTTTTGGTAAAAACCAGAGGTTGCAGGGCACCAAATCTGGCTGTTGGTGGGACTGAGTCACCTGGGTGATTTGATGTTTCCCCAAAATACTCTGCACGAGACCTGATGCATGAATAGCTGTGTTGTCATGATGAAGCTGTCAATCATGAGTTGCCGTTGTTGTGATCTTTAGAATCATTCAAATAGTTTCCATGGATGAATGTTCAAGCTTAACATAAAATGATTTGATACAGAATCATTGCTCGACTCTGTCAGTCATTTTGAGTGTAAAAGCCACACAATATATATGCTCATTCGGTGATGTCTACCACCCCCACTGACTAGTATAGTGCAGTTGTCGTTGTTCACACATGCACATTCCAGTTCACTCCCCTCGGCTGCCAGGCTACATCGATGTGGCGCAAATCATTCTCATTATATTAACAATGGCTTGACATTTTCTGGACAGACCACATATGTTTGCTTATTAACATGACATGTGTTAAGGATGAATATAATTGTTCTGATATTATCAGAATTTATTTGTTCTTCATCACTATCAGATCACTTATAAGAAGAATAAATTAGGAAGCTTCATGAGAGTATTAGTGAATATATTGGTGGATCATTCTGAAAAATTAAAGAGTGGATCAAACACTAAAAAAAATAATAATCATATGCATTGGTTATGCAGATAAAATTTCTAATTAATTTTTAATTAAAGCTATTATACACATCATTTTTAAACAAATACATTACAAACTATTGTTTACACACAATTTTTAACATTTGGAATTCTTAATGTGTGAAAATAATGTCAATAAAAAAATTAAGTACATTATTTGAATAATCAATTAATTGAATATACTGAATATATTCAGTATATATTTAATATATTCAGTATATATTACATTGCAGAAGCTCCCCGTTGGTTCTATATGAGATTCAATATTAATATATTTACAGCTTTTTAAAAAATACCATAAAACAGCCTGGTTTGGTTTGATACCCAGAGCTAACCAAACTGTGAAGTTCAGGTGCAGTTATCCAGACTAAGTCTGCTCAAGACTTCTAACACCAAATGGTAAGTTTTCGGTTTTCCCAAACCACTGTCGTATTTGATAATTCATTAGAAAGGCTCGCAAAACTAATTGAAATCTGTTATATGCACAGTTATGTTTATTACAGGAAACTGATACAAATTAGAAACAACCAAAGAGACAAAAGTGAGGGGCTGGGAGAAGCCCCAGCATGGAGCCTCTGGCCACTCTCTCTGTGGAGTCACAGATGGTGTTACTTCCTCCCGACGGCAATGTGTGAGACTGTACACAAAGTATTGCCAACCAGGCAGGATCACCTGACCTTGGTGTTCAGAATTTTCATTGAATCTTTATTATACAGACATGACTGACTGAGTCATTGCCTGCTGGGTTGACCTCTAACTCCAGCACCTACCCCCTTTTCCAGAGGTCTGAATGATAGGTATCAGTGCTGTAGGGGCTCACTCTGGATCACCTTGTTAGCATAAAGCATAGTTCCAGGTGCCCACTATGAACAACAAAGACATTTCTATCCCTTGGAAAATTCCAAAGGTTTAGAGGTTTTCTAGGGAAAAAGGCCAGACCTTTCTTTGGGTGAGGCCAAATTTCTTACTACACAATGAAGCAATAATTTGATGGTGTACTTTACTTATATAATATGGGTAGAGAATTATAGCCATTTGCCATTTGATTTCAGCCTAAATAAGCACATTCTGTAAGAAAATTAGCAATAAAAATCTATCATTTTATATTATATATGGTGTATATATTTATAGTTAATAACATAAGTTAACTCAATATTAAAGGTTTTTACATATGAGCACAACAAAGAGAATCATTTATTAAGCTGATTATAAACATATTTTCCTCATCTTTCATTTATTTCATAGGCTTAGAATTAAGATTCTTGATTCACCTTTAGGAAAATATTATTTATTCATGTGGCACAGCACCATCACTGCTCTCTTTATTTGATGAAAAAAGAGAAGAATGATTAGTTTCAAAATTTATGCACTCACGAACAACCAAAAAGTGAAGAGAGGAGACATAAATCCCACCAGCAGATTGGTAATCAGGCAATGTGCACTGCTGTAAATATGGATTGTTTACAGATCATAGTTCCCATATGCGTGTTATAATTTATCTTATATTTTTTTGAAAAAGATTTAACTTACTGTGGTTTTACCCAAAACAATCCCAATATGTAAATTCAGGAATAACACATTTTTTTAAGTAGCATTTTGGCACAAACCTACTATGTTTCTTTTTAGTATTTTGCATTATATGAATGTATCTTCCTTTTAAGGAAAACTTGATAATTTTGTCATAAATGGAAAATTCAAATGTATTGATTATCCTTGTTTTTATGTTAAACATAATAACACTAACACTTGAAATGTGCTGATAGTAAATGAGATGCAGATTAAAGATCCTGGTCAATCAGATTCAGTGTATTCTTGTCCGTACATCAGCACTATGGCCTTCAGAAGCCATAGCTCTCTTATTTCCATGCTAGGTCAGGACCCCATACTCCTTGAAGTCAGAAATTTTATTTAATGATATGCCTTCCTCCTAATATTAACAAAATGAACACAGTTTTTGAATACGTGTCACAGAA
Organism: Tonatia bakeri; assembly: GCA_004024845.1. Classification (NCBI taxonomy): domain Eukaryota; kingdom Metazoa; phylum Chordata; class Mammalia; order Chiroptera; family Phyllostomidae; genus Tonatia; species Tonatia bakeri. Next base: position 54,746 of record PVIA01003504.1, on the reverse strand, counting down.
AATAGCTCTCATGTCATTGCATTGTATTATACATGCTTCTTGAGTTCATGTAATTGGTCACACGAATGTAAAAGATTGAAACATAACAGAGAAACTTGTAGGTGTGATATATTCACAAAAGGAAAATCAAGGTTACGTTTTGTGTATGTATTAAATTTTAAAATTTATGTTGAACTTGACATGGAGCAGAGCAAAAAATTTAAAAGATTATTAAATATTATATTTACTAATACTTCTTAAGAAGAAAGAAAAATAGGGACTAGATAATTTGCTACAAATTGACTAAAAATAACTTTCAATAAAATAGAAATGTTTTACTACTCAGAAATGAGAGCAATTACATCATAGAAATTACATTACGTGTGTACTATCACAAGTTAGGTTATATAGATGGTCACAATTGAGTATTTGAGGATTTGTTTTATAATTACATTTAGATAATGACAGTTACTTCTCTAATGTGTTCTCTACAACTAGATACATGGTCAGTAGAAGAAATCAGGCTTTTTCCTTTCACTTAGTCGGTAGCTTTTTGTTGGATTTATTTGTGGCTATCATTTGTTTAATGATCCATAGGATAAATAAGCACACACCTAATGATTCTGACATTTCATTTGGATTTTATCACTCAGTTAATATTGTAATAAAAAGACACAAAGGTAAAACTGGTGATCATATAAACATTACTGATATCTTAATTTTTAAACAATAAGTTAGTGTTATATAGAAATAAATAGAGTAATGGAACTTAGGAGACTACAGACTTAATTCTATATTGTATGTTCTAGTGCTGATTTGTTCATGAATTTGAAGTTTGGGTATAATGGTCAACGGAGGCTCTTTGCTAACTTCTTTTCCGTATATATACTATAGATTGACTGAACTACCAAGGAAACATAAACATGGCATCTGATACAAATATATGAACAGGAATTACTAGCCTGGCCTCAGCTGGTGTGGCTCAGTCAGTTGAGCACCATCCCAGGAACCAAAATGTTACCAGTTTGATTCCTGGTTGGGGCACATTGCTGGGTTGGAGGTTTGGTCCCCAGGGCATTGTGGAAAGCAACAAATTGATGTTTCTCACATCAGTGTTTCTCCCCCTCCCTTCCTCCCTCTCTTCTCCTCTCTAAAATCAGAAATAAAATGTGTAAAAAAGAATTACTAGCCTGCCCAGATGAACTAGCTCTCATACCAGTACAACCACACGGGTGGGGAATTGAAAAAGAACATATGTCCAAGGAGGCAGATTATCCTTCTGTGCAGTGATCTTGCTTCAGTAAATGTGAACTTGTAGAACAAAGACTGACAGTCTCACCCAAACTAGATACCAAATCTTTCTATCATGAAGTGGGAAAGGTTCCACTGAATTATATAATATAAATAAAAGCCTATTTATTTCTTACTTCCTTCCCTATTGCTATCACAATGCTTTGTATGTAGTAGGAAATATAATAAGTGTTCATTGAGCCATTGCTTTACAAGTTTAGAAAACAATAAAAGAATTTCTTAAGGAAACCACTATTCAATTAGAAATGAAAGTCATATCTGATATCCTTTATTGTAAGTTAGATAGATGAGAAAAATATTCTGGTCTATCTTATGTCTCCTATTTCAGGAGAGTGTATGATTTTTGGTAGGAAAATATTAAATAAAAATTGAATACTATATTTGTGTTAATACTAATTTCAGAAAATTCTAACATACAGTTTGTAACTGCAAATTTATAGATTTGTGAGTTAAATTGAAAGTGTTGCACATTCTACAGTGTTAGCAAAATTTATACCTTATTTTTTTAAAATAGCTATCACTCATAACACACGTGAACATGCATATACATACATACATGTGCAACATGATCATAATATTCAGACATCTGTGATGTGAGTCTCAGAAGTTTGTTTTAAAACTAGATGATTGTCTCTGAGTTTATTTTTAGTATAAACATATTATCTTGGAAAATATGCTTTCTAAATCTCTGCCCCTCAATTTTTGTAGAAAAGAGTAATCAAAGGAGAAAATGTAAAATAGGTTCAGTTATATTTTATTATAGCCTCAAACTTAGTAAGCCTTAAAGGGAAAATTGTAACAGACTAATGTGACCTTTGCTAAAGTAATTTTACATTGGACTATCTGCAGCTACAGATCAGAATATATTGCTATCTCTCAATAAGCTATATATCCAAATATAAAATAAAACTGTGAGAATCTTTTTATTGATTAAATCTCCCCAGAGTAATCTGTTTCTAAAAACCAAACATAGTTAAATATTATAGAAACAGGTGAGACCATAGTGTGCCTTCTTTGATTTATTATCAGATTCCATTCTGTGTATTCTTCCATCTGCTTTCTTAGAATTTGAAAACTATTTTTTTCTTAATTTAATAAAGCTAATAAATATTTGTTATATTGTTTAAATAACTGGTCATCAAGGTGGGATGTTAAGTTTATTTAGATTATTGCTGTCCACTAATAACAAATACAAAAGAAAAATAGTTTGAAATTTATTTTCTAACCTAAACATTTATCAAGGAATGTAGAAAAAATGATTTTTCCATTTTATAGCATATGTAATGTGTTAGTTTTTAACACATTACCATCATTATTTGTAGAATATATGATGTTTAAACTGCTAAAGGAAACATGTCATGTTTTATAAATAAATGAATAATCAAAGCTGCATTTTGTTTTTAAATAATGATAATAATAAAAATTAAAACATTTTATACAGTCTTACATGTCATTTACATAAGTAAACTTAAATCGTAGAATGTAATGGAAGAAAATGACCTTGAAATTAATCCACTATACTCAACCATTTAATGCATCAGTCTTTGCTCTCATATTTACATCAAATTGGTCTTCAGCAACATGTATTACTTTAGAATAAAAATAGCTTAAGTTGTTAATACCAGTTATGCACCTATCTTTCTTAACAATATCCAATGGCTCTATACTGTATTATACTGTAAACAATATAATATAAACATAGACCAAAGTACTTAATATAATAAATTTCATCCACTAATAATTTCCTCTAGGCAAATTACTTCTTTTCAGAACCCAATTTGACTTTTATTGCCATTTTACATTTATCTACATTCTCCTTGCAAATATTTTTCATCAGCATATAATCTACTCATTTATATATGCCCACCCAAATATTAATCCAAAAACAAAAACAAAAAAAACCCCAAAACTAGAAGCCAGCTTTGTCTTTTCTAAATGCTATTGCTCTTTTACTACTTTCAGGACCACTGACATTTAATAACATTATCATCTACATATTACATTTCTATATTAAACTTCAAGGATTTTAATATTTTCTTGTGCAATCATAAATACATATTTAGTTTAACATAACTTAATAAATATATATTTATTGTATGTAACTCATTAATCTATTTGTTATTTGTTTTTAATGGCATGTTATGACTTTTATGTTACATTCATTGGTGTTATTATTTAGAAAGGAATTGAAAAAGACATACTACTTCTGGCTAAGATGGAGGCTAAGGTGACCTCCTTGCACAACCAAAAGAAGGATAACAACCAATCTAAAAACAAAAACCAACCAGAACTGCCAGAATATCTAACCGGATGGAGGTAGAACAACCAATAAGTTAAAAAGGAAACATTCATCCAGAGTGGCAGGAGGCGCAGACACAAGCAGCTGGGGCAAGGATGCACAGTGAGGCAGCAGCTGGTCAACCATTCTGGTCCCACATTTGCATGTGGACAAAGCTCAGGAGGACAGCTGGGGAGTGAGCAATACTAGTTCAGGACAGACCTCGCAACCTAGGACTCCAGCACTGAAGGGAAAAAAAAAAAAAAAAAACAACCTTCATTATCTCTGGCTATAAAAACTTGTGGGGATTGTGGCAATAGAAAAATTGCCAATCCCTGAGGAGAGTGCATGTTAGGGGCTCACAGGATCCTAAAATGTACATCAACCCTGACTTGTGGGTAGTGAGGAAAGTGACAGGAAGCAGGATGAGAGCCGAGCAAGCAATATTGTTCCCTCTCTGATCCCACACCAGATACAGAGCTACAACACAGCAAAGTGGTTTGCCCTGTCCTGGAGAATACCTAAGGCTCTGCCCCTTATAACAGGTGTACCAACAAATTGAAGCGAAAAAGAAATATGGCCCAAATAAAAGAACATATCAAAACTCCAGAAGAAGAACTCAGCAAGCAGGGATAGCCAACCTATCAGACACAGAGTTCAAAACAATGGCAATCAGTATGCTCAGTGAAATGACTGAATACAACCTCAAACTAAAGGAAGAAGTGAAGGCTGTACAAAGTGAATTAAAGAAAAATATGCAGGGAACCAACAGTGAAGGGAAGGAAGCCAGGACTCAAATCAACTACTTGGAATAAAGGGAAGAGACAAACATTCAACCAAAACAGAAAGAAGAAACAATAACTCAAAAATGCGAGGAGATGCTTAAGAACCTCTGGGTCAACTTTAAACGTACGGACATCCAAATCATAAGGGAGCCAGAAAGAGAAAAAGAGCAAAAATTAAGAACTTATTTGAAAAAATGATAAAAAAGTCCTCAATTTGGCAAAGGAAATAGACATACAAGTCCAGGAAGCTCAGAGAGTCCCACACAAGTTGGACCCAAAGAGGGCCACATCAAGACACATCATAATTAAAATGCCAAAGGTTAAAGATAAAGAGAGAATCTTAAAAGCAGCGAGAGAAAAGAAGAGAGTTACTTACACATGAGTTCCTATAAGACTATCAGCTTATTGTCAAGAGAATTCTTGCAGGCCAGAAGGGATTGGCAAGAAGCATTTTAAGTCATGAAAAAGCAAGGACCTACATCCAAGATTACTCTGTCCAGCAAAGTTATCATTTGTAATGGAATGGCAGATAAAGTGCTTCCCAGAAAAGGTAAAATTAAAGAAGTTCATCATCACTAAGCCCTTACTATATGAAATGTTAAAGGGACTTATCTAAGAAAAAGAAGATCAAAAACTATGAACACTAAAATGACAACAAACTCACAACTATCAACAACTGAACCCAAGAAAGAACAAAATAAAAGCCAAAAAAAGAAAAGCAAAGACAAACTAAGCATACAATGACAACAGGAATAGAATCACAGAAATGGAGATCACACAGAGGGTTATCAGCAGGGAGGTGTAGGAGGAAGATGGGGAAAAAGTACAGGGAATAAGAAGCATAAATGTTAGGTATAAACTAGACAGCGGGAAGTTAAGAATAGTGCAAGAAATGGAGAATCCAAAGAACTTATATGTATGACCCATGGACAATAATTAAAGTGGGGGAATGATGGTAGGAAGGTGGGGTACAGGGTGGAGGAGAATAAAGGGGAGAAAATATGGGACAACTGTAATAGCAGAATCAATAAAATATACTTAAAAATAGAAACACATAATTCTCTGGGCCCCTTTCCTCATAATGTTACTGTCTATAAAATGACAGTAACATTAACATCACAAGCGTGTCAAAAGACTTAAACAAATTAATAAATATAAAGCATGTGACTGCACCTAGCAATAATAAAAGCTCAAAAAATAAAAATCATTTATGACTTAAAAAAGAAAGGAATTGATGTATTTACATTATATTTTACTTTAAATTTTTGAAATATTTACATTAGAACCTTTTCCAATATTTATATTCTACAGTTTTTATTAGTTGTATTATCAAATAATTAAAGACCCTATTTATTTTTTCTATTAAATATTTAAATTAATGATTTTGTTATGTTTTAAAACTGTTACAATTTGCTTCTTGATTTCAGTGTACTTCTTAGTAACTTCATAAATTAATTAAAATTATTCTGTTGTGTGATATATGCCATATCCTTGAACACATTTAGGACAACATATTTTCACTATTTATTAAAACTGCCTGCTAATAATTTTGCTGGCCTGATTACTAGAAGTCATTATCTTGCTTTATGTATGTTAAACTTTGGTTTATCTTCACTGCCCATAGATATAATTCTGGGGACATAAAACATCCCTCTTTGATTCTAGGATTTCTGGCTTGTGCCAGAAGTCCTGAGTTGGTTGCTGTGCCGTGTAAACAGATGCAGTGGGTAGTGCAGGTTTTCCTGGCAAACTATTATATGTTAGGGCAGCTGTCAGTGACTTAGCTAGAAGCATACAGCCTTGAACCACACAAACATTGCAGTGAAATTGAGTGTATTTCCAACTTAACTTCCCTGAGACAGGTTCTAATAATGTTCAAAATCCCTCCAAAACAACAAATACAAGGGAAAGTATGATAGAGGTGGTGTTGAAGTGAAAGAGTGCAGTGCACTTCACTGATTAAAGGGACAAATGTTACATAAACAGGTGATCATGTAGATAATATGCTAGATTCACACCTTAACCACCTCAAGCAGGGCCTTGGACAAAGACACATAGGTTATCTTAAAGTAAGAATTATTCTGTTCTTTATAGTATTTGGTGCTGTATGGTAAATCTCTTTTTGAGTATGTTTTATATCATTTGAAGAGAAACAATGTCTTATCTTTCTCATTGTTCTCTCTCTTTCAAAGATTTAGTCTGCTTCTTTGTACACTTTTACAGATATGACTGAAACTCAGTAACAAAATTTTTGATATTAGAGGCATTTTATAATAGCATTTCCCATAAAAATTTAAAATCTATGGCAGTTTGTTAGTTTGAAATACTCCAAACCAACTTCTTTTTCTATCACCTTGATTGGCAGTCCCCTCCATTTTGCATTGCACTCTATTTTATCATCCAAAGAGGACAGCAAGTAAATATCATTGAATCAGAGAGGACTTTTCAAACCAAGGGGCTTTTGTCAAACCAAGAATGTTAAAGTAAATTTCACAAGTGAACCACGGAATTGTCCAGACTTGGAGGAATAAAAAAGGTAAAAAAATAAAATTTTACAAATGTCTAACATTTTGTTTGGGTCTTGGAAAAAATTACAAAAATACTTTTAGTGTCAGTTCTCATAGCTTTTCAGACATAGACAGAGTTCAGTAAATGTTTTGGTTGTTAGTCTGAAAAAATATATCGTTAAAGACAGAATCTACACACATTCCACCTTCTATCACAAAGCAGTGAAGACCTTTCTGCCCTCGGGTTGATGATTCTGGCTTTCTCTTCAGTGCTCCCTTGAGTGACTCAGCATTAAGGTTGATTAAGCCAGTTGTTAATATTAAACTGCCTTTATCAAAATAAATGAACTAAGTACCACTGAAAGAATTCAAGATAATTTTTTCTTATTCTTTTCGTTTTCTTTATTTTTTATAGCTATTCATTAAGAAGTGGCATTCGGTAAGCATCATTACATGTGTGTGTGTATATATGTATCAATAACTAGTAATTAGACTAATAGTGATAAGCTGAGAACAAGCATTAATAATTTGATATATAAGATAATACATGTGCTAGTTACTTTCTTCATATTATGTATTATGAACAAATACTTTTTATTAAAATATTTTATATAAAATTTTATCTTTGAAAATAATTGTATATCAGCATAGATAAGAGTATCTTATTTTGGAAAGATGGAATACCAGAGTGGAAAACTTTCAGGGGAAAGGAACATTGTCTCCTCTGAGATAAATGTAACGATCACCTTATGGGGCACAGTGCAGAAAGTGAAGACTTGTTTTAATATGACTACTGCCACAAACAAGCCATACAAGTTTGTGGAGTCATTTAAAATCTCTATCCCTCAATCTCTTCACTTATAAAATGTGATCAATATACATTTTTCCTACATAGTATTTAATGATTGTCAATTAATTACTGATTTATTAATATGTAAGCTATTATCAGACACAATGCTAGGTACAATTCTGCCCTGATGTGTGATTACAATCAGAGTGACTGTGATTAAAGGGAAATACATTGGAATTAAAGAACATATAATATATAGACTTGGTCTTATCCAGTAGGGCAACAAGTTTCTGAGTTGGTAGTGATGCTAGAGGATATTTGGGGGTCAACCAGTGGGGGCAGCTCAAGGATGAAATTGTAGACAAAAAAGTGGTATGAAAGGGTCTGTGTCTAGCAGAAGCACGGTTTATTTGAGAACCCCAGTGAAGGGGAGTGTGGCTGCAACACAGGGAAAAAATGGTGGTCAGGTACAAAGAGACCCTGGGAAGGGCAGTGCAACTGTGCAGAAAAATGAACCAATAAATAGACAACAAAAAAGAAAAAGAGCAAATGCATTACTAATGTCTGATGTCTGATGATATTTTAATTCATCCTGTGTCATCTGTTTAATGAGTGCACTCAGTGTTGCTGCTCCTGGGGAAGGGTTAGTCTGTCCTTGGGAATAGAAACTGTTTTACGTTTGGTGTTCTACCTTAAAACCTGCCTGGGAAATATGCAAAGTTTATGAGGTGCATCAGAGTTTTCCAATCTTCGGATGCTTTAGATAATTTCCCTGAAAATGAAAGAATACCAATAAGTGAAAAATGTATTGGCACATAGAATAATAAATATTATTCTCTGTTTATTGATTCTCAGAGAAAAGGGCATAATGGAAAAGGCAGGTGTTTTCTTCATTACGAGTTCATTAAATGCTCCTTTAAAATTAATTTTGCTATTATTTGCTAAGAACAAATATATTACCAGCTTTGCTAAATTGCCAGAAACAATCACTCCCAATCAATGGGCAAGTTATTTTTTTCCAATTAGCAGTTTTAAGTTTAAAGAATAAAATGCATTTTAAATTTTTTCATTGTACAGTGTCCAAACCTTTATTCCCTTAAGACATTTTTTTATTCACAGATCACAGATATCACAGATGAAAGGTGGGAATATTTCATCACCCATATGCTACAATTTTATTTTTTTTAAAATATAGTCACTGTTCATTGGAATTTATATGCACTGTTACTCTGCCTAAGTACTTTTTATACATCGGATCATTTCCTTTCCCAAAACTCTTCAACAAATACTCATTGAATACCTACTAGGTAAGACACTGTCCTGGGCACTGGAACAATGATAAATAAATAACCAACCAAAGAAAAAATAAATAACTCACATAGTTTACTTATTAAATGGGAACTACTATTACTCAAAATTCTTCACAGGAAGAAGCAACAGACCAACGGAGATGTGGTACCCACCAGGCAATTAGTGAATGAGCCAGGGATGGAATCAAGACCTGCTTTGAAGTAAAAGCTATTTCACTTGACTACTTACCATGTTAAACCAGGTATAAAGTAGAAATTCAATTAATATTTATCCCTTTTATTAATAAAGTTATTCATTTTGTGTTTTGAATTTAAAACAGCAATTTTCATTTTGATATAATCCATTCAATTGACATCCTTAAAAATAAAAGCTATGCCTTATTAAATTTGGATCCTCAAAATCTGAACACAGGTCTGGTACATAGTAGAAACTCAAAAAATACTTACTGAGTTCTGGCTTTTACCATGAATGAAACCAAAAGCTTAGGCTTGTGGGATGATATTCACAACTGTTTAACTGGATGCCTAGAATAATTTTTTGTGATTTGCTAATCTTTCATAGGCATCTTTTGTGCACACTTGCTGCTAGTTCAGTGCTTCCTTCTTTGTTTCTTTGGCTCCTCAGGACCTTGTGCTTGTGTTTTTGACTGCATACCTCACGACCTCTACTAGTGAACTCTCTTACTTGCTTTAAGTCGTCCTCTTTGTGCTTCCAGCAACCACCTCCCTGAGGTCCAACCTCTTCCCATTCCACTCTGCACACGAGACAATACGTACTCAAATGTCAGCATTTGTTATACAGCAGGGACATATTTTAATTTTATTAAATGTATCTCTAAAATGTAGAGTCTGAACCCTACAGCCCTCATCTCTTTCATCTGGTCCCTGTCATGTTTCACCTTTTAAAAACAATTATTTATTTATGTGTGTTTCCTACTGCCTCTTAGATTAAAATATAATATTCTGATTGAGACTATTATTTTTCCCTATACTTTGTAGGACATATAGCAGAGTACCTAATGCATAATAGTGCTCCACAAATATTTATTGAATATTCCATTTTGTTCTTTAAAAATTTGATGTTTTTGAATCTCTGAAGGTTCACTTGAGTGATCTACTTATGAAACATTAATCATTTTCTATTTCCTTATCTTGAGAGACTTGGTTTTCCAAGTCTCTGAAGGGCTGGTGACTTTTCCAGTTTTCCCTTCAAAGTAAAATAATACTGTATTATTATTTATATTCCATATACTTATGTCTTAGGTTACCTCTAAGTCTCTACCAGTTCAAAATGTTTTTAATACAGCTTTATAATGATTTACTGCATCTTATAAGCCATGACCATTCTTACATACAGAAAATTAAAATAAAAACCTTTCAGTGAAGTAATGTTTTTACATCTTATCAATTTATTTTAATGAATGGCAAAAAGAAAAACAAATGAAATAGTGGGTAAATTAAAATAAATATAAAGAATAGAATGTATAAAGCATTTGTTTCTATCTTAGCTCCATTTCTATGTGATTTAGATAGCCAATTAATCAATGAAAGACTTAAGTTAATACTTGTAAAAGACGGGTAGACAAACAAAACTATTTCTGTCATTCTTAATGGTAAAACCCATATTTTAAGAAAAAGTACATATGCAAAATATCTTGACTCTAAAATTTCTAAATTCCTCAATGCATTATCATAAGCCTCATGCAAAAAAAAAAAAAAAAAAAAGATGGGGAAAACCCCCAATTTTAATTTCTAAAAATAATTGATCTGGTTAATAATCTAAGACATTTCTATAAATATGGTAAGAATATGCTGCTGATGCACTTATCAAATTATGAAAAATGAAGATAATTTATAATGAACAGGTTCCCAGTGTTTTATCAGTTAGTGTAATTTGTTTAAAAAATTGACTATTCTGTTTCCATATCCGTGAAAATCCACTCAAAGACCCCTGTTGAACTACTCTAAACATTCACCTGACATTGTTCACTTTGTATCTGTTTATGGTCTCCAGCGTTGCTGATTTGATGAGCAGGCACAACTGCTTCTGATGAACCATAAAGAATGTGTATCAGTCAGAGAATGTTCTAGTTGACCAAGCATGGTTAATAACAAGCCAGGATTCATTTTGAACTACTTCCTTTTACTATTCTATCTGTTAACAAATTTAGGAGCAAATTTGTTATGAGCTTGGAAGCACCCTCCTCCTATGCCAAGAATTTAGTTCATTCTTTGAACTTTAGCATTAGTTATCTGAGTGATGCCTCTGGTTCTATTTTGCTCATTTGTTTTCTTCATTAGTTTCCTCTTATAGGTGAGATCATATGGTATTTGTCTTATACCACCTGGCTTATTTCACTTAGCATAATAATTTGCAGTTTCATCCATGCTCTTGCAAGAGTTAGGAGTTCTTTCTTTCTGCTGCAGAAATCATGATACAATTCCATTGTGTAAATGAACCACAGTTTTTTGATCCACTCATTTACTGATGGGCACTTAGGATATTTCCAACTCATGGCTATTGCAAATTGTGCTGTTACAAACATAAGGGTGCATAGATTATTTTGAACTGGTGTTTCATGGTTCATGGTATTCAATCCCAGTGGTGTAATTTCTGGATCAAAAGGCAGTTTCATTTTTAGTTTTTTGAGGAAATTCAATATTGTTTTCCATAGTGGCTGCACTAGTTTGCATTCCCACCAACAGTGTACTACTAGGGTTATCCTTTCTTGTTGTTTGTTGATTTGTAAATGATGGCCATTCTGACCTGTGTGAGGTGATATTTCATTGTGGTTTTAATTTACATCTCTCTGATGGCTATTTCTGTTGTGCATCCTTTCATATGCCTATGGGTCTTCTATATGACATTCTTGAAGAAAAATCTATTCAGATCCTTTGCCCATTTTTCATTGAATTGTTTTTCTTCCTTGTGTTGAGTTGTATGAACTATTTATATATTTTGGAGATCAAACTCCCGTCCAAGTTACCATTGCCAAATATATTTTCCCATGCAATTGGTTCCCTTTTTATTTTGCTGATATTTTTTAGCCATGCAGAAGCTTTTTAATTTGATGTGGCCCAATTTGTTTAGTGTTTCCTTTTTTTTCCTCACCTTAGAGGATATATGGGCAAAAATATTGCTGCATGGGATATCTGAAATTTTACTGCCTATGTTTTCCTCTAGGACTGTTATGGTGGCATAACTTATATTTAAGTCCTTTATCCATTTTGAGTTTATTCTGCTGTATGGTATAAGTTGGTGGACTAGTTTCATTACTTTGCATGTACCATTCCAGCTCTCCCATTTGCTGAAAAAGCAACTTTTACTCCATTTCATGCTCCTGCCTTCTTTGGCAAATATTAATTGACCATAGATACATGGGTTTATTTCAGAACTCTCTATTCTGTTTCATTCATCACTGTGTTTGTTCTTATGCCAGTACCAGACTGTTTTGACTATAGTGTCCTTGTAGTACAGTTGGATATCAGATTTTGTGATCTCTCCTATTTTGTTCTTCTTTCTCAAAATTTCTGTGGCTATTCAGGGTTGCTTTTTGTCCCATATAAATTTTGAAATATTTGTTCTTGGTCCTTGATATATGATCAAATGGGATGCATCTCAAGGATGCAAGGGTGGCATTCATAAATCAATAAATATAATACATCATGTAAACAAAATGGAAGACAAAAACCACAAAATCACATATATAGATATTGAAAAATAATTTAATAAATTACAGCACCCATTTATAATAAAAACCCTCAGTAAAGTGGGAATAGAGGGAGCATTCCCCAACATAATAAAGGCCATATATGAGAAAACTACAGCCAACATCATATTCAATGGAGAGAAACTAAAAGCTTTCCCCAAAGATCAGGAACAAGACAAGGATGTCCACTTTCACCATTTGTATTCAACATCGTATTGGAAGTTCTAGCCACAGCGATCAGATGAGAAAAAGAAATAAAATGTATCCAAATTGGAAAGGAGGAAGTAAAACTGCCATTATTTGCTGAAGACATGATAACATACATAGTAAAACCCTGTAAGTTCCACCCAAAACTACTCAACCTAATAAGTGAATTTGGTAAAATAGTTGGATACAAGTCAATATTCAGAAACCAAAGGCATTTTTATACAGCAATAATAAAATATCAGAAACAGAAACTAGGGGGAAAATCCCATTTGCTAAAGCAACAAGAAAAATAAAGTACCTAGGAATAAACTTAACCAAGGAGGTAGAAGACCTGTACTTGGAAAACAAGAGAACACTGAAAAAAGAAATTAAGGAAGACACAAATGAATGGGAGCATATACTGTGCTCATGTATTGGAAGAATTAACATCATTAAATGTTCATACTACCCAAAGCAATCTATGATTTATTTCCTGTTCTTTGATCATAGTGTAGCTAGTAGAGCTACTCAAAAAAAAAAAAAGAGAGAGAAAGAAAGAAAGGAAGGAAAAAAAAGAAAAAACAAAATTCTAGGCTATGTGTTTGTTAAATGCTAAGTAAATAGAAGTCTTATTCTTAGTTATTTTAGAAAACTCAATTTACTTGACCTAGCAATATTAGTTTTCCAGCAAATGTATTTGCTAAACTGACTACCTATTTGCTTTTCACAAGATGCTACTTAGAAGTTCTATACCATTAAATTCTGGCAAAGTTTTTTGGCTTTTGTAGGTATATATTGACAGGGTTTTAGCACTTTAGTGTTGTAGATTACCCCACAAAGATCATGATGAAGGGAGGGCAATTAAGACTTTTATGTTGATGTGGTTCAGAACTGATTCAAGGCTGAGTTTTGTTGCTCTCTTGTCCTGAAATATTTGAGGAAGAAAAAACTCTCTAGCAACCTAAGTAAACAAATGACCTCTGAAGGCTTTTACTGTCCTATAATTCTATGCATAACTGCCTTAAAATGGAAAACCTTGTGCCCCATTTTTACTAAGACACTAAAACAGTAGGTGTGATTATTTCAGAAAATCATGTGGTAGGTTTAAGGTTCAACAACAATGTTCGGTCTCCTTCACATTTCTACCTTAGAAACTAAAACAAACAGCAAGGCTGCCAAATAGGTCAAATAAATTCAGCTAATTCTATAAAAAGAGTGCTAGGTTTCCACTTTTTCAAGTTTAATCTCATTTGAATATGTATTAGAGTTAGGAAAACCAGAAAGAAACAAAATAACAAAGTTAAACAACTTTAAATTGAAATTATTATCCTCATGATAGTATTCAGTGTGTTGTGTCCTTTAGCCTTAGATAATTTTTAAAAAAGGTGTGTCAGTTATGTATTTTATAAGACCTGAACAATATGAAGGGTGTGTTTGAGTGTCCCCATATCGTTTTCACAAATGATAGCAATGCTCAAATTTGCAGCTTGTGGACAGGCTTTTCCCAGTGGAGACTAATGCTTGACAAAAATAAAGTTAAAATTTTATTTTAACAATTTATATATAACACTGTAATTTGTAATACAAGCCACCTTATACTTTGTCTACTGAATTTGTGGTGATTGAATGATCCAAGCTTCTTGATATAAGATAAAGTATTATTTAAGAAAAATATACTTGACATAATTATGAAAAATAGCTGTAATAGAAATGTTATGAAAGAAGACAAGATCTATCTATTCAGTGCATTGACTTTGTTGACATCAGAATCTGAGGGCAGAAAAGAGTATACAGCTTACAATACAGCTTACAAAAGAGTATACAACCTGTTTGAAGGACAATGTAATAAATCATACAATGGTAAAACAATGACCAATGCTGGGATTCTTCAGAAAACACCAAGGTTCTTCCAGCAAAGCATAGTTCAGAAATAAAATTAAATATTTATGGAATATAATTTTAGATTGATTTATTAATATTTTTCTCTGACACACTCTTTTATTTATTACTCCATTTGGTTCCTCTCCCATAAAATTCCATAGCACCTGGCACTTTCCTTTGATGCAGCAATAACACCAAGCTTTAAATTTTATGGTAGCTTTGATTTCTTAAATGAACTTCTATTGTTTACTATTATCTTCTCAAAAGCATTTACCCAAAATATTTTTCATTTAATTGAATTGATCACTTGGTCAAACAAAATTTTCACACTGGATTTTTTAAAACTCAAAGCAGTAGTTAAAAGCAATTCAGTGATCAAGTGAGGTGTCAAAAATTCTATTGACCATGATTTAAATTTTTTTTTGTAAATACATATCAAAGAATATATTCATGTCTTTACAATGGAAGTGATTAATGCTTATTTCTTGGTGTTATTTTACTACCCAATATAACTTTTAAAAAAAACTGTATGAAAAAATTACCCAAGGGCAACAGTGGGTTAAGAAAAAATTAAAATAGGTTGCTTTTGTATAGCACTACTTTAAAACCTGGGATAAAAGATAGGCTATTAAAATTTGATGAAAAATACAACTGGAGGAATACTAATATTCTTTAGAGTTGCCTGCAAATAGAATATTCTGCGATTGTATTGTAGGCTTAGAGCATTTCTTTGATTTCAGATATATTTAGAATTACTACATTTCTACTTCCATTACATTTTACATATACTTAATCTATAGGACATTTTACATTATATGTATTTACTTCTGGTATATGCTTCTTTTTTATATTTTAAAATGTTTAGGGCAGTTTTAGGTTTACATCAAAATTAAAGGAAAGGTACAGAGATTTCCCATGTACCTCCTGTCCCAACACATGCATACCCTCCCCAATAATCAATGGCACCTCCTGGTAGAGTGCACTTGTTACCAGGGATGAACATACATTGCTGAATCATAATCACTGAAATTCCATAGTTTACATCAGAGTGGTATGCATTCCATGGGGTTGGAAAATTTGTATAATGACATGTATTCACCATCATAGCATCATACATAGAATCTTTACTGCCTTAAAACCCCCCTGTGCTCTGCCTGTTCATCTCTATACTCTTCACACTATTGTGGCAACCACTGCTCTTTTTATTATCTCCATAAGTTTACCTTTTTCCAAATGTAATATAGTTGGAATAAAACAGTATGTGGTCTATTGAGATTGGCCTCGTTCACTTAGTAATATGCATTTAAGACTCTTACAAGTCTTTTCATGGCTTGATTGTACGTTTCTTCTCAGTACTAAATAATATTCCATTGTCTAGATGCACCATAGTTTATGTATCCAATTACCTACTAAAACGTGGTTGAGTCCAAGTTTTGCAGTTATACAAGGTCTGTCCAGAAGGTATCCAGCCATGTAATATGAAAAATAGAGACATTCATTGAAGAACACACAAGATACAGGAAACATTGTACATAAGACAATGATGCCTCAGTTCCCTTCAGAGTAAGCACCTTGGAACCTCACACAGTTCTCCCAACTGCCATCAACTGCTCCATTGTATTTTCTTGAATCTTATAGATGGCCTAAAATCTCTTGCCTTTCAAAGATGATTTTAGTTTTGGGAAAAGCCAGAAGTCAATCACAGGGCACCAAATCTAGGCTGTAAGGGGGCTAAGTCACCTGCGTGATTTGATGTTTCACCAAAAGAAGCTTACACATGACGTTATGCATGAGAAGGCACATTGTCATGATGAAGCTGCCAATCACTAGCTGCCCATAGCTGCCACCTTTTGAATCATTAAAATAGATTCCTTGGAGGAATGTTCAAACTTAAACCAAAATTTGAATCAGAATCATTACTCTACTTGCTTAGTCATTTTGAATGTGATGGTCACACAGTACTCTTGCTTACTCAATGGCTTCTACCTCCCCCACTAACTAGTACAGGGAAGTGGTCATTGTTCACACGTGCATATTCCAGTTCACTCTCCTTGGCTGCTGGGTTACATTGATGCCACGCAAATCATTCTTGGTATATTAACAGTGGCTGGACTTTTTCTGGACAGACCTCATATATTTGCTATAAACATCAATTTGTAAGTTTTTGTGTGGATATAAGTTTTCACTTCTTTTGGGTAAATACCTAGGAGTATGATTGGTAGGTAATATAATATATATATTTACTTTTGTAAGAAATCACCAAACAATCTTCCAAGTTGGCTGCACCATTTTGTATTCACTTCAGCAGTGGATGAGTGTTTGTTGCTCCACATCTTTGACAGCTTTTGGTGTTATCAATGTTTAAGATTTTGGCCATTCTAATAGGTGCATAGTGGTATCTCATTATTGTTTTCATTTGCATTTCCCTGATAATATACGATGTAAAGTATCTTTTCACATGCTTATGTGTCATATGTATATCTTCTTTGGTGAAGTGTCTGTTAAGATGCTGGCCCATTTTAGAATTGGTTTCTTTTATTATTGTTGAGTTTTAAGTGTTTGGGTATTTTGGGTAACAGTTCTTTATCAGATGTGTTTTTTTGCAAATATTTTCTCCCCACCCATGGCTTGTCTTCTAATTCTCTTGACATTATCTTTTATAGAGCAGAAATTTGCAATTCTAATGAAGTCATTTATCAAATATTTTAAGTCATGCCTTTGTTATAGTATCTAAAAAGTTATTGTTGTACCCAAAATGTTCTAGTTTTTTTCTTATATTACTTTTTAGAACTTCTGTAAATTTTCATTTTACAATTAGGTCTATAACACATCTTGGGTTAATTGCTGTAAAGGATATAAGGTCTGTGTCTATTCTGTCCTACACAAGAGGATGTCCAGTTTTTCCAGCACCATTTGTTGAGAAGATTATCTTTGCTCCATTGTACTGACTTTGTTTCTTTGTCAAAGACAATACAAAGGGGGTCTCTATTCTGTCCCACTGGTCTATTTGTCTATTCTTTTGCCAATACCATACTATCTTGATTACCATAATTTTATAGTAAGTCTTGAAGTCTGTGTTTTTCTCCTTGTATGTTGTGCTGGCTTTTTAAGATATTTTGTATCTCCATATAAGCTTTAATATTACTTTGTCAATATATAAAAATAATCTCCTGTGCCTTAGCTGGTGTGGCTCAGTGGATTGAGTGCCAGTCTGTGAACCAAAGGTTTGATGTTCTATTCCCAGTCAGGGTACATGCCTGGGTTGCAGGTCAGGTCCCCAGTAGGGAGTGTACGAGAGGCAACCACACATTGACGTTTCTTTTCCTCTCTTTCTCCCTCACTTCCCTTCTCTAAAATAAATAAATAAAATCTTTAAAAAATAACCTCCTGGAATTGTGATCGGGACTGAATTCAATATATGAAGTGAGCAAGAACAGCCATCTTGATAATATTTAATCTTTCTATTTGCAAACATAAAATGTATCTCCATTTATTTAGTTTTTTGATGGTTTTCTTCATATAGATCTTGTAAAAATGTTATTAGATTTGTGCTTAAGTATTTTACTTTTGAGTATGTTAATGTAAATGGTGTTTGTTATTTCAAATGTCACTGGTTCATTATAGCTATGTAGAAAAGTAATCGATTTTGTATGTTAACCTTCAATTGTCTAACTTTGCTATAAATGCATATTAGTTTTGGTACTTTTTTTCTATTTTGTTTTTTTTCACTAATTTTTTGGCATTTTCTACATAGATCCTCATGTCATCTAGGAATAAAAGCTGTTTGATATTTTCCTTCTCAGACTGTGTATCTTTTACTTCTTTCTTATGCCTTATTGCATTAGGAAGGACTTTTCGTATAATGATTAAAAACTGTGGTGATAGGATACATTTTACTGGCAAACACTAATTCTTTTCTGTGCCTATGATTTTACCTTGTCCAGAATGTTATATAAGTTGAATCATATAACACAACTTTTTGAGTCTGGATTTTTACTGAGCATAACACATTTGAGATCCACCCTTGTTGCTTTGTATATCACTAGTTTATTCCTTTTGAGTGATGAGTAGTATTTCACGGTATAAGCCAGTGCTTGTTCATCCATTCACCACTGAAAACATTGTCCTTAGACACTGCAAGCATTTGTGCATGTTTTTTTGAGCCACTGTAAACATTTGTGTACACTTTTAAAAAATAAATACAGTTTTTTTGTAAAGGCAAGTTTTTATTTTTCTTGGTTTGGGATTACTCATAATTTGGTAAGTATATTTTAACTTTGCAAGCAACTGCCAAAATATTTTCCAAAGAGACTTTAATATATTGCATTGCCAACAGCAATAGATGATGGAAGTTATGGTTACTCCGATCTTGACAGTACTTAATAATTGTTTTTTTGAAAAATTATAAGTACTGCATAGGTGGATAGTTGTGTCTCAACATAGTTTTGATTTTCATTTGCCCAAGTAACTAAGGATGCCATGTTTCCTTGTCCTCATTAGTATAAATTTGCACTTCTAATGCAGTCCAGTTTATTAAATATTTTACGGGTCATGTCTTTGTTATAGTATCTAAAAAGTAATTGTTATACCAAAAATGTTCTAGCTTTTAGTCACTCTTAGATCTTCTTTGGTGAAGTATCTATTCAAACCTTTGCCCATTTAAAAAATTAGTTTGTTTGCATTGTTAATATTGGGTTTCCAAAGCTGTTTATATATTCTATATAAAAGTTATTTATAAGGTATATATTTTGGAAATATTTATTAAGGTAAATGGCTTGTTGTTTATTCTTTCTACATTGTCTTTTAGAGAGTACCATTTTAATTTTTATAAAGTTATATTGACTATTTTTAAAACATGTATCACAGTGCTGGTTTCTTATCTATCTTGTAGTTATGTTTAATCTCGGATAACAAAGATTTTCAAGCTTAGAAATTTATGTTTTATGCAGATTAAGTGAAGAACTACACATATTTTCATAAGTAACAATATTTTTAAAAAGCAGTTTAAACAAGTCATTTTTTTGTTATAGTCAAAATAAATTTCTTCAATTGTTGTGATTTTTAAAATTTCTTCAGGTTAAATAATGTACTCTTCTCTCTTGCACTGGGAAACGGCCAAAGTATGTAAGTAACAATTCATAGCACACTTGCTTGAAGCAAACTTGTTCAAACATTAATGTTCCTTAAAGCCTTTGTTTTTTTAAAAAATGTGTTTTAAACATGATCATATTGTTGTTATTATTATCTATAATCTCTTATTTTACTCCTTTGTTACAGAAAAAAGTCATTTTTTGCTACAACATCCTGAGTATATATTTTTTAATCTCACACTGATTGAAATTATAATAGTGTGACACAATAATATGCAATTATTGAGCACCTAATATAATCAAGGTACTCAAGTAGAAACCATACAGGGTCTCTGTGGTTGAGCTAGATATTAGCGAAGGGTTTTTTGAAAAGAACTTGAATTTGGGGAACTAAAGTAACTGGAAATTAGTGTTAATCTAGGCACTCAAGTAGAAACCATACAGGGTCTCTGTGATTGACCTAGATATTATCTGAAGATTTTGGGGACCTAAAGAAACTGGAAATCAGTGGCAGAAATGCGATACAAACAACAGGAGAGGTCAAATGACTAGTGAATTATAATAACAATATATTAAATATGGTTATAAAGAATGAAAGAGTCCAGTTCTTAATATGTTTTGGAATTCAGTGTAAATCACTATCAAGTTATTGAATACTTAGACACATATATCTTATGATTATATTTTTGGTGAGCCCATTTCTTATAATTGTTGGGAAAATTCATTATCAAAACTTTTTGAATTACTAGAGGAACTCATGAGTCAAACAGAAAAATTAAAGAACAATATAATATTATTTTTGACTACGCAGTTCAAAAATTATATACATCCAAATGAATAACATATGGATACTTAGATGAAAGATTAAGATATAAAAAACACAAATATTTATTTTTTATCATGATGAGATTGCATAATTAGCAGAGGTAATTCCTAATCATTTGGGTGTGATAAAAACTCAAATTTGTTAAAATTTATGTAATAAAATAATTAAAATAAAATTTTGCTAAGTTTGAGTCACATATACTTAATTTATCAAAAGGAATTGTCTCCCACCTAAACCTGAGGGTTTATCAATGCCTGTTCAATTCTTTATTTTTTTTGTAAAAAATGCATTTAAACTTTTGCTTCTCTGACAATGTTTTGATATTTAAAGAATTAATTAATTTAAATGCTTTGAGTCATGAAATTTGATGAAAGATTACCAATAAGTACTGTGCTTCATATAATTCAAAAATAACGTTCCTTTTTTGTTTCTCAATGGAAAAAAGAAAAGGAAGTCAGTACATCAAATTGTCAGTACTTTCTACAAAGGTGCTGGAATTAGGGCAATATTTTCACCTTATTTTTTATATGTTTTATGTGTTTTTACCACATTAATCTATTTTATAATATAAAAAATTACTTCCTACCCTGACCTGGTAGCCCCATTGGTAAGACTGTTGTCCCAATATGCCAAAATTGCAGGTTCTGCCCCTGGTCAGAGCAAATACAAAAATAAAGCAATGAAATAAATAACTGGAACAACAAATTAATGCCTGCGTGCCTGCCTATCTAAATACATACATACAAACATATATTTTAGACAAAAGAAAATATTTATCTTGTAAAATTTCTACAGAAACATAGAAAGAACATTCTTTTTGATGATAACCACAAACAAAATTTGTTGGTGAGGATGTGAAGAAAATGGAATCCTTGTGTACTGTTGGTGGGAATGTTAATTGGTACAGACACTATAGAAAACAGTATAAAGTTTCCTCAAAAAATTTAAAAAAGAACTGCCTTATGACATAACAGTTCTATTTCTGAGAATATATCTGAATAAACCTGAAACACTCTTTCTAAAGAATATGTTCACCTCTATATTAATTTCAGCATTTATAATAGCCAAGAGTTGGAAGCAGCCCAAGTGCCCATTAGTAGGTAAGTGGTTAAAAAAGTGGTGGAATATATACACAATGGAATACTGCTTGACCATATAAAAGAAGGAAATATTACCCTTTACGATAAGCATGTATGGACCTGGAGAACATAATGCTAAGTCACATAAGTCAGTTAGAGAATGATTATGGATTTCACTTACATGTGGAATTTAATGGACAAACTAAGTTAACAAACTAAATAGTAACAGACTCATAGATACAGAGAACAGACTTGACAGCTCCACTTGACAGGAGTGGGTTGAGGGGACTGGGTGAAAAGGGTGAAGAGATTAAACAAAGAAATAAAACTCATAGGCACTGACAACAGTATGGTGATCACCAGAGGGAAAGTGGAGTTATAGCAAGTAAAAGAGCATAAAGAGGGGATGAATGGTAATAGGTGACTTGACTTAGGGTAGTGAACACACAATACAAGATGATGTATTATAGAATTGTACCCCTGAAACACATATAATTTTATTAAACAATGTCACCTCAATAAATCCAATGAAAAACTTTAAGAGAAGAACATTTCTATTTTACACTTCCTTTCAAAATACATAGTTGTGGTGTTTTTTCCTTTCCAAAGACAAAAAAGATAATTTTTTTTAATTGAAAAAAAGTAGTAGGTCAATCATTATTGAGTCTTGAGGGAGGATAGTTCTAACAGGACAGTATTAAGAAATGTTAGAAATCAGAAGTGTAAGAGGAGGAAAGACTAGAAAGAGAAGAAACTGCAGAAATTGTCACATCTCACATGGACAATACTTCCATTACTATGCAATGTTACATCAGAAGATTTCACATTCACATTTATAGAGAAGACAAAACTCTTGAATAAAATAAATAAAATCCACATTTATGGATTGTGCTTACTACTGACTAAAGAACCAATAGTTTATTCACATATTATATGTGATTAACCAAAGGTTATTCAATGTATACTGTGTACCAAATATTAAATGAATTTCTTATTGAATAAACATTTTTAAAATAGAATATTAATTTTCCATAATTTTAGAGATGTTGTAGGTTATATTTATTTATTAATGTTTATTAAGTGCATTCCTCAGGAGAAACAATAAGCTTTTTAAAAACTTTTATTCCTTTCTTAAAGTTTCCCACACTGGCTGTGATATACCAGATATATCTTGGGGAAATTTGAAGAAAATGCCCTGTCACAGAAAGTTGTCTTGCGGGGGGTATGGGGGTGGGTGGAAGTGGAAGAGAATATAAAGGAGATAAATGGTAATGGAAAAACTATGATAAAAATAAAATAAGTAACATTTGCATAATTCGAATATAAATACAGAATATTAACAATTTTATTACAATAGTATCAAGTAAAATGGTATCTACATTATTTATATTCTAGAGTAATGATATTCATACAATTTGATTTGAGTCAATAAAGTACAAGTTGAATAAAAATAAAGCAACAAGGAATAACATTTTCAATTGCATCTGCTGTTTCTACCAATTTTGTAATGATGTATCACTTATATACCTGACCATAGACTCTGGAAGGGGAAAGGATAAGATTTGAAGAATGGTAAGGATAAGTCCCAATAGAAATCAATAATATCTTTTTCTCTGACTTTATCCTTTCTAATTTTGGAAACTCCCTAAATATTCTCATTCTTCACTTTTTCTGCTACCTACTGATGATGATGTCAGAAGCAACAGGTCGGCAACTGGTGCCTACTGAAGTTATCACCAGTACTGATGGTGACAATATATTTGTCAACAATGTTGGGTGATGTCAAAGTGGCTAGTAGTTATCTTGGGTTTTCTGATGGTGCTGATGCTGAAATCACTAACCATCGCTGCTAAAAGATGTCAGAAATTCTAACACCCCTTTCTCAAAGTATCATATGGTGTGCAGTGACGTGTAAAAATAATTTTTCTTACTCTTTTGTTCCAGGTTTCTCAATTTAAATTAATTCATGACTTCAGATTGAAGTGGGAAACTCTAATAGGCAATGTAGTGTTCTAAGAATTAACTCCTCTTTTCAAGTTTAGACACTGTTTTTTAACTACACTTGTGTACCTACAATCTTCACTAAGTGATTTAGCTTCCAAAAGGTTCTTTATTGCCTTATGTGAACATAATGAGACTAGGGGTAGGTCAAGAAGACATTACACTAATCCCCATACTTGCCTGGGCATGTTTTATTCCTGGAAAAAATATAGATTAGAATCAATCTGAGACATTGTTATAGTGAGTTTCATATATCTTTCCAAAATTATTTACTTGATCTTTTAAAGACCAAACAATTAATCTATCTCAATAAATAGCAATATAATTTCTGTAAATGTTATCTACAACCTGGAACTATTCTTAGAAGCATTATAAGCCAAATTAGATAAGAATAGTATGACCACAAACTAACTCCAAATTGAGATTGGAAGGGCAAATGCATGCACCATTTATGACTTTCAGACCATCTGGGCTTAATTTTTAAATATCCATATGTAACTGGAATTTTTGTTATGGTTCAGTGTAAACTAAAAATTTCAAGATCTGAGCCAAGATCTATCCATATTAGTCTGGAGATGAGAAACATCATTTCTTTGTGAAATAGTAAAGAATAAATATTATGTTAAACAAAATTTAAATCTCTGTTATTTGATTCTTAAATGATGGCTGTATATATGAAGTGACCCCTTCTCATTATATGCTGTCTGAAAATTGATCTAGCTTAAGTATTATTAAATGAACCTGGAGGTAAAATATCGATTGATATTAAAATGACTGAAGAAGACAATTTAGCTTATTCAAACAAGCTTTATTTAATACTTCCTGAAATGGGCTGTCTTTATTCTCAAGAGACCAGAGGACTTTTATACAAAAAAGAAAATGGCAACTTTTATGAGAAAATAGTAGGGAACAAAGAAGAAAAAATACAAAGTGAGTAGGGAACAAGGAAGAAAAAGTAGAAAATACCTGACTATTTGGGACTTCAAAGTCAAACCTGTTTGTTGTGAGAAGGAATAAGAATATAAATATAGGACCCAGAGTTGATGGCATTTGGGGGTTGACTGACGGCATGCACTGCATTTCTGGTCTAGCAGGACATTTATAGGGACATGAAAATTATCTAAGTGTCTGTTTGCTGACGTGGCACACCAGACAGGAGCAGCTCCATATTGGAAGTTTATCTCAGTGGTACAAATAAAAACAAAGACAACAATTTTCTCTGATTTCTAAATGAAGTTTACTGAGAAAAACTTAGCTACATATCACAGGACACAAACTCCTGGAGCAAGTGTTGGAGGGCCACAAAATTGAGTGGATGATGATATAGCTGGTGAGTGTTTCAGGAATGATTTTCAAGAGGTTATAAAAATATGAACACACAAAGTTTAGTTGTCATTTAATAAATGTGTAACAATTAAAATGCATTTCCTCAGAATTATCATCAATAAGTGTTTGGACTTGTATGATTTCATATGGTATGACCTAATACTAATTGTCACAATACATATATAAAGCAAATGTTGACTGAAAACATGATAGAAGGAAGATATTTCATATTACATTATAGAAACAATTCCTGATTCTGATGTTGCTATTATGTATATTATATGGGTAATGAATACAATTCCACTTTAATAGTCTATGAGATGACCATTTGTCTCCAAAGAAAAGAAATATGAATGAAAATAAACAAATATTTACTCTGTAAAATTCTCTTAAAATAAAATCTATCAAATAAAGCACAAAAAGTATTTATACCATAATTTCTAATATTCTATTTTGTAACTTATTCCTACTAAATAACTATAAGAAATATGTATTTTGTTTTAGTGTTATAATTCAGTCATTAGAATCTTGCAATATTTTTGCAGGGCTACTCCAAGTATGTTTTTGGACTGACCACTCATCTCAGATTTTGTTACTAATATGTGAGTTGTTAAGGATGTTGTAGCAATATGTAAGGCAACTAACTCACTAAACTCACTGTTTGGTTTACCAGACCTAACATTTTGTTTGTTTTTCACAAGATATTCTCAGTGAAGGAAGGAGTGCACTGACATTCCACTTCAATCATTTTATGTCTCCATGCACCTGCACTTCGAGTAGAACTCTTGGTGTTACTTGTACTCTTTCATTCCACTCCACTTACTTCAGTAGTGGTATACTTCCTTTTGACAACTTGCAAGAAACTCAACTTCTACATAGACTTCATTTCTTATTCTTTCTAGTAGATTTCTCCTTTTCAATAAGCTTTGATATATGGTCTATAGAGTGAAGCTTAGAATTTAAAAGCACCATTTCTACTTAGGGGCTCATAGCTTCTTTTCATGTGGTATGATAATGAAACTTTGATTTTATTCAGTATGCTGTTCATGCTAGCTTAGCCACTGCATTTCTCATAATTTATTTTTGAAATACACTATTGATATAAAGAAGTACTGCTGTAGTACACTAAAATGATCTTGAAAGCTTAAAATAATTTGTCTGTGGTTAAATAAAAATAAGAGACTTATGGGATAAATGAATCTTCAATACAGTTTTATCATATAAAAGTGTAAGGAGCATTTTCTTGGATCAGGGTCCTGCAAAAACTGAACACATTAAGGAAAGTTTGACTTTTAACATGTTTCTGGATTTATATATTTATTTATTTTTGTGGTAGATGAGAAAGCAACAGATGAAAAACCCGATCAGTAGCACTACTGTAGATAATGTGCCCCAAGAAATATATCTATGTATTTGAAGCACTAGATATTATGTGCATTATTCCTTCCTTCTTTGTACATATTATATATGTATAAATGTACAAATGCATTATACACATATAAAAGGTACATTGGTACATTTATTCAATTGTATTCTATTTTTGTTAACTCAAAGCAATACATACATAACCTTGAATTATGCTTCTGTATTAAAGTGTCATTTCAAAAGATCTACCATGTAATGGATTGTTTCAATAATTTTCTCTGTCTTTATTCTATTAACCTTTTTTCAGGCAAGTTATAGAATTATAAAAAAAATCAGACTACTTCATCTCTTTATAATGAAATGTTTGCATTTTGTTACTTTCATTTCATAGAAATATAGGACAAGGAATGAACCCTTTCTCTAATTGGTTCTTTTTTCAAATGTTCTAACATCTTGTAAAAGAAAATAAGTCTCAGGTTAAAAAACTTGACTGCAGTGACCATTTTTAATGTGCACACACAGAGACATACACAGGCGCACACGCACGTGCACACATCCCCCAACCAGTAATGGCTTCCTGTTATTGAGATAACTTCTTCCTGTTGAAAGAGTGTCTGCTGACTCAGTGAACGTTTTTGTTTGTTTGTAAGAAGGTTGTATTCCTATTTATCCAAACATGTGCACTCATCTGACAACGGCAGGCCCTATTATTTAGTATAGCTTTTAAGAAAACAAAGACTATAATTCCAAAATAACAATAAATCATTTAACATTAGTTAATTTTATGGCATATCTGCTTTTAGCAATTGTAGCAGCAATAAAACATATGCTAACTCCCTAATAA
Organism: Tonatia bakeri; assembly: GCA_004024845.1. Classification (NCBI taxonomy): domain Eukaryota; kingdom Metazoa; phylum Chordata; class Mammalia; order Chiroptera; family Phyllostomidae; genus Tonatia; species Tonatia bakeri. The sequence continues at coordinate 27,478 of PVIA01003504.1, read as the reverse complement.
AACCTGAGCGATGCTGTATCTGTCACCTCTTTCTGCATTGAGAAGTGGTGCACAAGTTATTACCTTGAGAACAGTTGTTCCCGTCTCCTGTGCAAATCCATATCATTCTCAAATTTGCATGCTGATGGAGAAGCAACAAATGTTACTTCAGTCCCATGAAGTGTGTTAATTACACCAAGATTCATGAAATTATGGGTGAGAGAGTCAAAAGCAATTCTACAGCTGCATCTTGGATCTCCTGAGCATTTCCTGCCTGATCAATGTGTTTGTCATTTATATGATAACCTTAAAATTGCTTTTTTCCCTTAAAAGGCATTCTGCAAATCTTAGTGATAGGGATAATCTCACGCAAAGCTAAGTAGCAGGCAACTTTGGTGTTATTTACATAAATAATGTTGATATCTTTATCAAAAGAACTCAAAATTAAATTTCAATACAGAATGGGAAAAATAAGTATGTCTTACCAGTTTTACTTAATTATAAACATTTTCTCCCACTTTCTTGGTACAGATCTGAAGTATAGAGTACTGGAATAAAAAATAATTGAATCCTTTCCCCATGATAATAAAGGAAAGAGATTCTCTGGAGCCTCACCCTCTAGACACCTGCCTCTGGGCTCTATTTGGAAGAATCAGGGACTGTCTTCTTCATATACACATAATACTGAAATGTATAGATATACTGCTTGTAAAGTTTCTCTAGATTATATGTACAGTACCTGAAATAGACAACTATGTTTGAATAGTGAGCATCAGTGTGATTCTTCTTCCTGTCAATTCAAAAAAATAAAGAGGTGAAAAACACACATATTAGAGTGAAATGTTAAAGTTGTACCTCTTCTACTTTTTTGTTGTTTAAATCTTATTAGGCCCTGCATGGCACTTTAGAATAATTGTTATAGACTCAGTTTCCAGCTTTACACAGTTTGCTTGAGTTTGAGTTCCTGCTTCCTCTCTTGCTAGCAGTGAGAGCTTAGGTAAATTAATGAACATTTCTACCCTCTGGTCTCCAATTATTACCATTGAGTTGGTAATAATAGCCATGACAAATGGTTGCTGTGAGAATCAGAAACATTAATGTGTGTAACATGCTTAGAACAGGGATTGGCTCGTAACAACCAATACCAAAATATTATGAATTATTGCAAGAACCTTGAAGCAAAAGCTCTGTGGAGAAGAAATGAGAATGGTCCCATGTATTACGCATACAGCTAAATGGAGGGAAGTCAACAGAAAATTCCTTACAGAGGAGGGAATTCATGTGCAAAAACTGAATTTCAGTTCCCCACTAGGGGCCATTCTCTACCCTCAGAAAGCAGCAACTCTTAGAAAGACACCCTGTGACTGGGAAAACCTCAAGCCTATTGGAAATCTATATCATGTCAGACTCATCTATGAGACAAATCTAAGTCTTTTGGCTGAAAAATAGCTTGCACCAGTCTGCTGTTCTTAGTTTCCTAATGTTTCCATCGGTTTGGCGATCGATGTCCTAGAGCCACCCAAGACCTGACATTATCATTTTTCTTTGAAGTCATAAGGAGGATTACTGCAAAACCAGATACAGTGTAGTCTGTAATTTTATACAACTTGCAGTTTTACTTGTCATTGAGTTTATTGTGCTGGAAGCACATCACACATTCCCAAGGAATCCTCATTAAAATTTTAATTGGCTGGATTTAATTTTTAAAATCAGCAATTTTATACAGTCATGCTATAAGGGTCCTTTGTATAATAACAAGTCTATGCACTTTAAAGAATGTTTTAACAAAATATGTATATACTGCATTGCTTAGCACTTTATTGTTTATTTATCAAGTGTCTTCACATATATCATTTCACTTGATTTAAAAAATAAGCCAATAAACTATCAAAGGCATCGGTGTTTAACACCATTCAATGGATATGGAGGTGGAGCTGGTTATTCTGCAAGGTGTCCTTACTTTGATGAGTTCAAAAAGCCAGCACGTGGAAGATCAAAGTCTTAAACACAAACCACCTGCCGCCAAATCCAGGATTCATTTAAATATGTCAAATGTTTGGAAGAGACCACTTAAAAGTAAACTGCAAATCCTAATTTCTTGATGTCTGTACTCGGTATCGTAGTTCATTTTAAGTATCACAAATACTAAAAACAGGTTGCTGTAATTTTAAAATGGATTTACATATCGTTAGTTTTAAACATTAGTTTTAGAAACTTGTAACACAGGTAACTGCAATAACAAAATGTTCTTCAATATCTTGAAGAACAAAATGATTTGTAAGATAAGTATAATTGTATGATAAATTCCTAAATACTAATTTCCCAAAGACATCATTCCATTTTCTGTAAGGAAGATCACAGAAACAGAGAGAGAGAGATACTGGTTTTATTTTTATTGCAAAACCCACTTTCAATGGCATTTTTTGGTCAGATACTGGGTATGTTTAAATAATACAATATAAAGAACTTAAAACAAAACTATTATTTTTTAAGAAGCTGAAACACATGTATGTATGATTGTGAAAAAGTACCATAAAATAAATATTTAATGTTAAAGAACTTGTCTTTTCTATTGTTAAAATGAAAGTCTATGAGTCAAAACAGGGATAAGAAAGAAAATACAGGCTATAACCAATTAGAATATTCTGAATGCACCTAAGCAGAGAAGAAGACAATATATAATGTTCAGGAATAATGGATATAACTAGCTTTCTGTTAGAAATGAACTACACAGGTCTCAGTTTCTGAGTATTTCCCTTCTTAACCTCATATAAACAAAAAATTCCTTGATAAATGTATAAACACAGATTTTCAATAAGATATTTTATGCTTTACCATAACATTTAGGGCCACAGGTCATTTATTCTTTTATTCAACAATTATCTATTAAGGATAACTTATATGGAGGTGTTCTTATAGTTTTCAAGAGTAGAAATATAAGATAGTCTAAATGAAGTTCACAGAACACCAGAACAACAGGGTAGGTATTCATGCAAATAGATGAGGCATATAAATAAAAAAATATATCAGGGCATAGAGAAAACAGTACATTTGGAAGTACAAAGATCAAGCAACTGAAAATAGGGTCTAGGTACTTTTGCTGAAGCATCTTTGCCTAGACATCTTTGTCACAGGTGTTATCGGTTGAAAACAAGTTCTGGTGAAGTCACAAGGGATAGAATTTCCTGAGACCCACACAGAAAGATGTGGCTCTTTGGTATGGCTTATTGCTGAAGCACAATTAAGGAGGTTCCCTTCCTGACTTCCCAATCCCCTGTCTCCATCCATCTTGTCATGGAAAAAAAAAGTCCGATCTTGTCTGAAGCAGGGCCAGGATGAAGGCCACTGCCGAGAGTTTCTGCTTCATATCAAAGCACTGTCCAGTCCAGCATCCAGCTGTTTCAGAGAGTGTTTCCAACTGCAGTCTATTGCTGTGCCACAGTGTTCAGCACCCTCCCGGAGCCTGAGTGTGGAGTCCATGTGGTCATGGGCCACACAGCTGTAATGGCCAAGTGGTTATGGTGAGAGGATGAGTGAGCGCATGTTCCCAAGGGAGAGACAGAGCTTCCTTTTCCCCTGGGATTACATTAGTTTGGGATGGACCAGGGTGCTTTCTCAAAATTACCAATCAACTTCTCAAGTGTTCATAGACTTCGGAGGAGTTTATACTCTCTAGTTAGACAGATAAGCGGCTATGGCCCAGCACATCTCTTGGCATTCCCCTGCCAACAACCCAGTACTAAAGTGAGGAAGCAGGGGTGTTAATCTCCTTGGTGGAGGACAGTGCTGTAGTCTCCTGGAGTGTGAAAAGCTGTTGCTTCCTGGTGAAGCAAACAGGCCTATGCTCTCCATTTATAAAGCTCTATGTCTAGCTCACTTTGCTAGCTTTCTTTTATCAGCATCTAGTTAAATACTGACAGTAACACAGCATTTTTGCTACAAAACTTTTCTTTATATAACTAATTGTCTCTAGGCCATTTGGCTGTAGGAAAAGATAAAATAGCTGGTTGACAGTTTGGGATTATTTTGTTTGGTTCCATTCCTCCACTGACAAATCAACCCCCTTTGGCCAACCTAATGTATTTCAACTAATTCAGTTTGTTTTCATCTCTCTGTTGATGAAGTTCTCATAGGTCTTCTATTTTTCTGTTGTACATAAATTTATATAGCCCTCATAGTGGGCTATATAATGACAGGTAGGTGTGGTGGTAAAGGTGGTCCTAAAACAGTTAACATTTTTTCTAGATAATGATAGTTTAACCTGAGAATCAATTTGGTAAAAAAAAAATTTGAAACACACTACATTGAGAGAAAAAGGAAAGGTTAAGGGGCCTCTTTGAAGGCATAGAGTTCATTGAACTCACATTTCCCATGGAAAAAAGGCAGTGCTTACATACAACCCACAAAATAAAATCAGTTATTTGCACCATATTGCCATGAATCTACACACATTTCTTTAAAGATTTTTTTACATTGTTATTAACTCTTTCATGTTTAATTAAGTTCATTTGAATGTCTCTTTGTTATAATTTTATCTTTTTGTAAACCAAAAGATAACTTCTTTAGCAAATTTGCCTTATGGTCAATTAATTATGCAATGGAAAGTTTTGCAGCAGAAATGCTTGGAGCAAAGAAACTTGCGGTGAAAATACTGGATACACTGAAAATCCTAGAAGAGCCCATGGAGTGTTTCTGGAGAGAGTATGGTTTGAGCTCAATATGAAAGTTGAATAAGAATTATGTATCAAGGTGAAGCAATGCAGAGAGATGGGGTGTTCTAAAATAGCACCAGCGAAGTCACTGAGATAAGAGTTGTTTTAAATTTTATGTGCATGGTTTTTTTCAAGGAATTAAGATCAATTTTATCTAATTGGGAAATAGAGTAAAAAACAAGGAATAGCAACATAAGATGGTATTATTGACACCTGCTTTAGGTAATCATCAAGATGGATCTCGTTTATGGATGATAAAATGTGTACCAGTAGGGGATGTTGTGATTCCTGTAGATAACACTGAGGGATGACAGACAGTACTTCTCTCTATGAGACCAAAGTTTGTGGGTTACAAATTTACATTAAGTGTAAATTTGGGGACGTGGACTCATTAACAACTGTAACATCTTATAAATAGTGTCCTTGAAAGTTCAGAATCAAATCACCAATAGTACTTTTAAAAATACAGAATTGAACATTTCATCCAGAAATCTGAGTCAGTAGGTTTGGAAAGGAAACCTAGTAGTTCTAAATGAGAGTAACTGAAATGTATCAAGAAGAGAAGATGGAGTGAGTATGAGTAAGAATGAAAGTACCATTGGAGTCACCAACATTTAAAGAAAATTCTAGGGTAGGGGTTTTCACGTAAAATAAACCACATGACAATTTGCATCCTGTTAATTTCTTAAGGGTGAGTTTGTTTGTACATGTGGTGTATATATAGCAAATATATTGACACATTGTTGATGGTTTATCCTACATAGTCCAATCAGCCTATACATATGTATGTTAGACCATATAGAATAGACAAGGAACTGTCTAGCTGTACCAGCTTTTTTCAAAAGTTGAGAGTGACATCTTTATTGACTTCTTTCTTTAAAGATTAGTTTTATACCTGGACAACAAATAATTTTATTTACCAAAAAAGTGATTTGTATTTACTTGGGTTTTGAGTGAGTGGAGTGTTATGTAGAAATGTGAAATTCCATTTCAAATTGTAATCTCCAGAGGCCTTTAGAAAATAATCTAAAATAAAATGTTTTACCTTTAAATATTATTGTGGTTGGCTCATTTGAAATGTCCCTAAATTACAGTAAAATATAAAACTTGCAAATGACAAAAAGACACACATAGGTTTTAGAGGAAGAAAATAGGAAAAAAACTTGAAGAAAAAATTGTGGTAAAATATTTAATAACAGAAATGACATAATATTTCACCAATGTAAATGTAAACAGAACTCAACCACAGCATTAACAACCATTATTTCTCCCAAATTTGAGGGTAAAAGGGTGCGTCTTATAGTCCAAAAATGAGATGTGTGTATTTGTAAAATTGTACTTCACTCTTCCTTCCTGAACTCATTATTTTTAAAAAATTGAATTGAGGTGCTAGATATTCCCTAATTAATATTATCATAACTATATTACCCCCCTTTAAAAAACTGAAGATGCTAATGACATTCAAGTTTGGGGTTTGTAATGCCAAATATGAAGATGGAGAGTTCTCATGTGCCATATTCACATCTCTGGTCTTTGCCAAAAGTTATGGTTTGCTTGCATTTAACTGCACCGCAGCTGCCAACCACTTGGCCCTCCTTCCTGAGAGATTATCACAAGAGCACTTCAGTGAAATGTGTGCTAGGTCATGGCTTGCTTTCCGCAGCCAATGCCCAACATCTTTCCTGTTAGTTAATACATAAATCTACACTGACTTCTTCACTCTCCTTCTCCTCTCATCTATGGATTGCACCATGATTCCTGTTTCTTAATGCTCACCCTGACCCAAGTAACTTCAATATAAAGAATCATAAAAATGCAAAATTAAGAGAGAGAGAGAAAGAGAAATCAGGAGGAAAGTGATTATTTTGTCCAATTCTTTTTCTCTTTGCACATTAACAAATTAGAATGAGGTCACAGATGGATAATTGTGGTATAGATTAACCGAGATAATATAAGGAGAGTGTTTTCTAAATTATAATTTTAGAATAATTTGAATCAATTTTATTATGGATAATGAATAAAAACAGCACTCTCATTGTATTTGGAAATATGCATATCTATCTACCATTAAATTATAAACTTGCTTGATATGATCACTTACCAACATTTAAGAAAGTATAAAATTAGGGAAAATCAATATATTGTTTGGCTTTATTTGTTGTAATTTTTCTAACAGAATATCCTACTAACAAAACCTGGTACAGGGAGGAAGTGGTGTCATCTGTTAAAGATAAATAAATAACTTGTTTTCACATATATAAAAAATGGAAATTAAAAAGGATAAGTAAACAAAGTTGAAAAATATACTGAAATGCATGATTATTTCTTATGAAATTTTCTTTCAGAATTCAAATTACTTTGCAGTAGAAGAAATCTTTTTACAAATGTAGTGACATTCTACTCCCAATGCTTTGAAGCCTTCTTGTGGAGATGAACGTTTCAGTAGTGGCCTTATCTAATATTTACAACTTCCTTCCTGTTGCAGTAAATGGTAATATATTATACATATCTCATCAAGTAAATTATTATTAGACTACATTCAATTAATGATGAGAAGTAACATGATGGAAGATCTGTAAATTTTAAAAAAGCAGGTAGCAGATGTATGAAAGATCTCAAAAGATTCCTCCAAATTTGTTCTTCTTTTTCAAAATTGATGTTGCTTTATGGGGCCTTGTGTGATTCCATATAAATTTTTGAAATATTTGTTCTAGTTCTGTGAAATATACATTGGAATTGTGATAGAAAATGTGTTGAATCTGTAGATCGCTTTGGGTAGCATGGGCACTTTAACGATGCTTCCTCTTATTTGTATCTTTTTCAATTTCTATCTACAGGGTTTTAGGATTTTCTGGATACAGATCTTTTGCATCTTTGGTTAGATTTATTCCTAATTATTTTATTCTTTTTTTGAAACAATTGTGAATGGGATTGTTTTCTTTTTCAGTTAGTTCATTATTGTTATGTAAAAACCAACTCATTTCTGGATACTAATTTTGTATCCCCCTACTTGGCTGAATTCATTTATCAGTTCTAGTAGTTTCTTGGTGGAATCTTTCAGGTTCTCTATGCCATTTCATTTGCAAATATTGACAGTTTTACTTCCTCATTTTTAATTTGGATGACTTTTATTTCTTCTTGTCTGATTGTTGTGGCTAGGACTTCCGGTACTATGTTGAATAAGAGAAGTGGAATTGAACATCCTTGTCCTGTTCATGATCTTAAGGGGAACACTTGTAGTTTTTGCCCATTGAGTATGATGCTGTCAGTGGGTTTGTCATAAAGGCCTTTATTATGTTTAGTTATGTTATTTCTATTTGCACTTTGCTAAGAGTTTTTATCATAAATCAATGCTGGATTTTATCAAATGTTTTTTTCTGCATCTATTGATGATCATGTGGTTTTCATCTTTTATTTTCTTAAGTGGTTAAACACATTTATTGATTTGTACATGCTGTACTATCTTGGATTCCTGGGATAAATCCCACTTGATTGTTTTGATGTATTGTTCTATTCAGTTTGCTAATACTTTGTTAGGGATTTTAGCATATATGTTCATCAGGAACATTAGCTTGCACTTGTCTTTTTTTGTAGTGTCTTTATCTGGCTTTCAAATTAGGACAATACTGGCTTCACGAAATGAGCTTGGGAACTTTCCCTCCCATTGAATTTTTTGAAATGGTTTGAAAAAGAGAGATTCAAATTTGGAGGAAATACACTACCTAATATCACATTATACTATAAGGCCATAATAATCAAAACAGCATGACACTGACATAAGAAAAAAAAACATACATAGATCAATGGAGTAGAATAGAGAGTCCAAAAACTAACTTACACCTTTAAGTCAATTAATATTCAACAGAGGAACCCAGCACATACAACGAGCTAAATATAGTTTATTCAATAAATGGTGTGGGGAAAATTGGACAAATACATGCAGAAAAATGAAACCACTGATTTCTTAGACCACACACAAGAATAAATTCAAAATGAATTAAAGACTTAAATTTTAGACCTGAAACCATAAAAATCTTAGAAGAAAACATAAACAGCAAATTCTTGGGCTTTGCTTGTTTCAGATAAATATTTTATCTGAAACATTTCCCCAGGCAAGGGAAACAAAGAAAAAATAAAGAAATGAGACTATATCATACTGAAAAAAGTGTTTTCACAGCAAAGGAAATCATCAATAAAATAAAAATACAACTCATGGAGTGAGAGAACATATTTGCCAATACATCTGATAAGGAATTAATATCCAAAATTTATAAAGAACTTACAAAACTCAACACCAAATCCCAAACAGTTCTGTTAAAGAATCAGCAACAGACCTGAACAGACACTTCTCTAAAGAAGAAATACAAATGGCCGATAGACATATGAAAAGATACTCAACATTACTAATCATTAGAGTAATACAAATTAAAACCACGGTAAGATATCATCTCATACCTGTCAGAATGGCTCTCATCAATAAATCAACAAGTGCTGGAAAGGACGTTGAGGATGGAGAACACTTTTGCACTGTCTGTAGGAATATAGACTGGTGCAGCCACTATTGAAAGCAGTGTGGAGATATTTCAACAAATTGAAAATGGATCTGCTTTTTGCCCCACGTATCCCACTTCTGGGAATATACCCCAAGAAACCAAAATCACTAATTAAAAAGGACACAAACACTCCTATGTTTATTGTAACATATTTACAATTGCCAATATATGGAAGTATCCCAAGTGTCCATCAGCAGATGAGTTGTTAAAACAAGTATGGTATATTTACATAATAGTATATTACTGTGCCATAAAAAAGAAGAAAATTTTACCATTTGTGACATCATGGATGGACCTGGAGAACATTATGCTAAGTGAAATAAGCCAGTCAGAGAAGGACAAATACCACAAGATTTCATTCATATGTAGAATTTAATGAACAAACTAAACTAACAAGCAAAATAGAGATATACTCTTACAGAGCAGGATGACAGCAAAGCAGGGTGGATGTTAGGGGATGGAGGGATTAAGCATTAAGGAAAAAGGACTTATGGATATGGACAACAGAATGGTGACTGCAGTGGGGAAGAGGGTTAAATAGTAATGGAAAATACAATAAAAATTTAAAAAATGAAAATTAAGAATCTCAAAAGAAAGCTAAAACCACCAATAAAGCTTAAAAAATTTTCCAGAAACATAAGCTGAAATGAAGAGAAAGTCTGTTTTTTGAGAAAAATTTGTAACACCTATCAGGAAAATACACTTACCCCAGCATTCGTCAGTCTTGTAAAACATTCAAGCATATATCTATAACAGTTATTAGATAAAACCCCAATTTTAAATATAAATTTAATACCCTGAAGATATAAAGTTTTTCCAAGTATAGATTTTGTTGGACTGATTTTTAAAAATATCATTCCATATAGATTATGCTGAAATTTCCTCAAAAGAACATGCTTAGTTTTTTAAATATTTATTTTCATTCATAATTTTTTGCATAATAAATGTTAGAATGTATAAGCTATAAAATAGGTTTGAGTATCTAAACCCCAAAATATCATATTGACTCTTTAAGAAATAAGAATTTTTCACTTAATCAGATAACAAGAAAATAGTATGAAATTATCTTTCTGATATTACCAATAGTTGCCTTCAACTATATTGTTTTATTTAAGTAGACTCAAAAAGGAATTCCTCCAAGGAACTATAATTCCTTTGTAAGCATTATATGAAATAGATTTATCTACTTGCAAACAATTCAGATAGTGCACAGGCTGTATGGCAAATTTAATAAAAGCTGTTAATAAATACTGTTGTGTGATATCCTAATTATTCCTTGAATTCTCTATAGATGGTACATCATATAATTAACTTTTTCTAAGGATAGCATCATAACTGGAGAGTTTCTGAAACATAACTTTCATAGGAACAAAATATTTATAAAATTTGATGCCACCTATTACTCACCTGTGAAATATTGAATTATCCTGAAAAATTTAACCCCTACATTTTATTATGTCATCAAGAAAAATGATTCATTTTTAAGGTCATAGTTTTTAATAGTAGAAGCTTATCCATGTTGAAATTTTTATACTTACCATATTGAATTTTTTCCATTTATTTATTTATTTTTGTATTGTATTTTTTCCATGTTGAATTTTATTATTGCATATACACATTTTACTCTTTGGTGATTTCTTTTTAAAAACAAATGATATTTTTTTTAAGTCTACAAGCTCAAATGTTCAATTTTTAAGTAAAAATAATAAGTTATTTAAACTGTTTAATCAACCTTCTTTTTGGTAGAACTCTTTTTTTTCTTTTTAGTAAATTATTGGGGTAACATTGGTTAATAAAATTATATGGGTTTTGAGTCCATAATTCTATGATACATGATATTTATATTGCACTGTATATCCACCATGCAAAATCAAGCCATCTTTGGTCTACACATATTTGACCCCTTCACCCTTTACTACTTCCTCATCATCTTCCCTCTGATAATCACCATACTATTGTCTGTGCCTATGAGTTTTTCTTTGTTTTTCTTGTTGTTAATTTGTTGTTTTCTGTTTTGTATCCCACATATTAGTTATAGCATATGGCTTGTGACTTCTTCAGTCTGACTTATTTCACTTAGCTTAATATTCTCAAGGTCCATCGATGTTGTTACAAATGACAGTATTTATTTCATCATTTCTTATGGCTAAGTAGCATTCCATTGTATGTATGTACCAAATCTTCTTTATCCAATCCTCTATCAAAAGACACTTCAGTTATTTCCAGGTCTTGGCCGCTGTGAATAATGCAATGAACAAAGGTGTGTATATAATTTTGCAAATAAATACTTTGCAAATAAATGCAAAATTTTTCAAAATTTGTGGATAGATACCCAGAAGAGAGGTTGCTGGGTCACACGGTAGGTCTATTCTTAATATTTTGAGGAACCTCCATACTGTTTTCTATAGTGGCTGTACCAGTTTACAATCTCTTCTGCAGTGAAAGAGGCTTCCTTCTTTTCCACAACCTATCCAACACTTGTTATTACTTGTTTTTTTGATAATAGACATTCTCACAGTTGTGAGGTACCACAGTTTGCCCCCATAGACTAAAATTAACTCAATCCAAATTTGAAAGGAGGAAACAACACTGCAATTGTTTGCAGATGACATGAGAGTGTACATAGAAAATCCTATAGTCTCTGCCAAAAAAACTGCTTGACCTAATAAATTATTTTGGCAAAACAGCAGGACACAAATTCAATATCCAGAAATCAAAGGCATTTTTGTATACCAACAATGAAACAACAGAAGCAGAAATCAAGGACAAAATCCCATTTGAAATAGCAAAAAGAAAAATAAAATACCTAGGAATAAACCTAACCAAAGAGGTAAAAGACCTGTATTCAGAAAACTATATACCACTGAGGAAAGAAATCAAGGAAGATACAAACAAATGGAAACATATACCGTGTTCATGGATCGGATGAATTAACATCATCAAAATGTCCATACTACCCAAAACAATTTATAGATTCAATGCAATCCTTATTAAAGTACCAGTGGCATATTTCACACACATAGAACAAACACTTCAAAAATTTATATGGAGCCATAAACAACCCCAAATAGATGCTGCAATTTTGAGAAAGAAGAGCAAAGTAGGAGGGATCACAATACCTGATACCAAACTGTATTACAAGGCCACTGTAATCAAAACAGCCTGGTACTGGCATGAAAACAGGCACATAGACCAATGGAACAGAACAGAGAGCCAAGAAATAAACCCAAGTCTCTACAGTCAATTGATATTTGACAAAGGAGGCAGCAACATAAAATGGAGTAACAATAGCCTTTTCAACAAATTGTGTTGGGAGAACTGGACAGCTACATGTAAAAAAAATGAAACTAGAACACCAACTTACACCATACGCAAAAATAAATTCAAGGTGGATAAAATATTTAAATATAATCCATGACACCATTAAAGTCCTAGAGGAGAACACAGGCAGGAAAATCTCAGATATTTCAAGCAGAAACATTTTTACTGATATGTCCTGCAGAGCAAGGGGCATAAAGGAAAGAATAAACAAATGGGATCTCATCAAAATAAAAAGCTTCTGCACAGCTAAACAGTATTAAAATAAAAAGAGAACCAACTGTATGGGAAAACATATTTGCCAATGATACCTTATACAAGGGCTTAATCTCCAAAATATATAAAGAACGTACACAATTCCACTCTAAGAAGACAATCAACCCAATTAAAAAATGGGCAAAGGACTTGAATAGACACTTCTTCAAGGAGGATATACAGAGGATCCAGAGACACATGAAATGATGTTCAATATCGCTAGCTATCAGAGAGATGCAGATTAAAACCACAATGAGATACCACTTCACACTGGTCAGAATGGCCATCATAAACAAATCAAACAAACAAGTGTTAGAGTTAGAAAGGTTGTGGAGAAAAGGGGACCCTAGTGCACTGTGGGTGGGATTGCAGACTGGTACAACCACTATGGAAAACAGTATGGAATTTTCTCAGAAAATTAAAAATGGATCTGCCTTTTGACCCAGCAATTCCACTGCTAGGATTATATCCTAAGAACTCTAAAAAACCAACCCAAAAGAAGCTATGCACCCCAATGTTCATAGCAGCACAATTTACAATAGCTAAATGTTGGAAGCAACCTAGGTGCTCATCAGTAAACGAATGGATCAAAAAACTATGGTACATTTACACAATGGAATTCTATGCAGCAGAAAGAAAGAAGGAGCTCCTACCCTTTGTGACAGTGTGGATGGAACTGAAAAGCATTATGCTAAGTGAAATAAGCCAGGTGGTGAAAGACAAATACCATATAATCTCACTTTTAACAGGAACCTAAACAACAAAACAAAGAAACAAGCAAAATATAACCAAAGACACTGAAATAGAGAACAGGCTGACAATGTCCAGAGGGGAGAGGGAATTTCAGGGAAATTTCAGGAGAAGAAGGGAAGGGTTTATAGGAACAAGTAGAAAAGACACAAGGACAAAAACTAAGGGAGCTGGAAATGGGAGGGAGGTGGAGAGGGCTGGGTGGGTGGGCTTGGATGGGAGTAAAAGACAGAAAACTATACTTGAAAAACAATGAAAATAAAATTAAGAATAAATAAAAATATAAAATATTTCAAATGGATCAAAGACCTACATATAAAATATAAAACAATAAATCACATAGAAGAAAACATATGACTAAAATTATGGACCTTAGCCTTAGAGAAGATTTTACACATTTGACACCAAAGGGAGGGGAAAGTAAAGACAAAAATAAATGCATGGGACTATATCAAACTAAAAAGCTCTGCACAGCAAAAGAAATCAACAATAAAACACAAAGGTAACCAACTCAGTGGGAGAAGATATTTGCAAAGAACAACTCCAACAAGGCATTAATATAAAAAATATGTTAAAAACTCATAAAACTCAACACCAAACAAACAATCCAATTAAATATGGACAGAAGACCTGAACAGGCACTTCTCCCAAGAAGGCATACAAATGGCCAACAGATCCATTGAAAGATCTTCACCAACTACTAGGGCAATGCAAATCAGAACTATACCTGAGATACTACCTCAGATCCATTAGAATTTTTTAATGTGTCTTGGCAACATGATTAAAATCAGGGACTTTTTGTATTGAAATCAGTTTTCCAGAAGCTAATGAATTTCTCTCTCTCCTATTCAATTTGACAGTTTACTCTCAGCTCTGACAACACTGGGTAGCCTTGCTGACCAGTAGAATTTGTTGCCCTTTATTTGATGCTTGGATTGTAACTAATGACAAAGTATCCTGGAGCTGGAAAGATTAGCAAGGTCTTTTTGTGGGAATTTAAGGGAGAAAAAGGTTCAAGAAAGAAAGATAAGCTTCCAATTACTGGCAATTTCTTTCAAAGTGATGCATTTTTTCTCCTTTATTTCCTTGTGCTTGAACAAATTTAATGCCATGTATTTTGTCTTTTACAGGTAAGGTGAACCTAGGCAGTGGACTACATAATAAACTTGCTGTTTAGTTGTCAATCAATAGCCATGCCAACAAAAATCATCTCAGAGAAATATTTATTAAAATGCATATTTTCCTTATGTATTCAAAAATCTTGATCTGCGCTAACCTTATGAGGTGATATTTGTGAAAGATAATGATTTGTTTTCCTCATCTCTCTTCTAGAATCACTGTTAAATCTGCTCATTGCTCCAAGCTATGGTCACATAACACTCATAGTCTTATTATAACTGACAACTACATCTTGGTTTGAACTCCAATTCAATTTGCACAGGTTTTCCTTTACACATTTTTCTTATATATTAGGTAAATAGAATGCCCACACAGGCTTGCATCAGTCAAAGGGCAGATGTTTTGTTGTACAAGCTCCCTCCAAACAGCTTGGCAAACAGTTCTGCCTTGGCGGTAAGAACTGTAATTCCCCTTGGGCATGAACTTGTCAGCATAATTTTTTGAAGGAGCAGTGATATATTTAACATTCGTTATAATCAGTAAAATTTGTTATGTATGCTGGTAATTAGTATCAGTTACTGCCCCCTGAATTGTCTCTGAAGAATAATTTCATACTTCCTGCTAAGGAGGCAGGATGCTTGTGTTTTAAAAGGTGATGCAAAGCTGCCTGTGCAATTTTACTCCTCAAACCAGCTAAATGATCACCCGAGCTGCAGGATAGGGATTTATCAGTGGCCTCTGGCTGCAGTGACTCATTTTGCTGCTCACCTAATTTTAGTGTTCCGAATGCATGTCTCTTCACAACTCCTAATCTGCAATGCCTAACCTGCTTTTTCTCTACACTCCCATTCCATTTTAATTCCTTGTTCATACCCAGACTTCCTCTCCAATATCTGTTCCTATTAAATGAATCAGCATTTTATCTGTACCTTTGGCTTTGAATTTTCTCATTTCTTTTTTCCACCTGAAGAATCTCTTGAGAAATAAAATAAGAATAATATAATATCTATTTTCCCTCTTTCTTATTTTGGCATAAAGTGATCTTTGTTATAGATCACAGGTATGAATAATATTTAATCACAATAATTAACATTTAATACTGATCTAACAACTACTAAATTCTTTGTCAAATATAATATAATATCTGAATGTGCTCATTTAACTCACAGTTCTCCAGACAATGCAAGGTAAGAGGTAAAAAGTTGGGCTTCATTAAAAGTGTTCATTTCTTAGATATCCATCCAATCTGCTACAGATCTTTCTGTAGTTTTTCTTTTTAAGGGCACAAATCTCACTCATGAGGACTTTACCCTGTGACTTAAGCACCTCCCAAAGTTCATATGTCATAATATTATTATTCTGGGGGCTAAGATTTCAATGTATACATTTTTAGGGAACATAAACAATTAGATCATAGCACCAGTCACTTTTTAACATAGTCTCCTAATATTTAATTAATATTATTTATAGTGATGGTCCTTATCACTTAGTTACATTAGTTATTTTTATGTCTCTTTTCACTGAAACATAAATTTCATTTAAGCAAAAACTTAATCTTATCACCATACTCTCCATGCTCTTAAAGGCACGTGGTAGATACTGAGTAAACACTTGTCAAATTACTTATCAATGTATAAATTGCTGCAGAGGTAATTTTCTTGCTTATTTCATTTAAATTTTTCCCTGTACCACTGATTTTAGCATACTCATTCATCATATATTTCACAAATACATAAGAACATATTATGTGCAATGAAATATTATAGGCATTAAAAATATGGCACCTTGCAAATTATAAATATTGAATAAAATTTGCTAACAAATATTTCCCACAATTAAACTAACAGTTAATTTTACTTTATTAGAAAATGTTAGCATAGGATAATAGTTAAACCCAAAGGTCTATTATATACTTTATTGTTTGATAATTTAATTTGGAATAAAAATTAATCAACAACAAAAAAACCCACAATTTTCAAAATAAATCATATGAAGTATATTAGCAAAATATTTTTAAATCCTTATCTTACATTTGCCCAAATCAGAATTTTAGTGAATTAAGTACATATATTCTTTCTATTTACTCCCATGTTAATTGATCATGTGTATGTAAAGTTATAGATGAGCAATGATGTTTTTGTACCTGATTTGTTTTTGTGCAGCACTAAACGTAGATCTTTCATTGTGTCTAATTTAAAATAAAGAATATTTTAAACACTAGGAGAGTATGCTAGAATCTGAATTTTGTATCTGAAGGTAAACAGAGAATGAATACAGTTATCTGAAAACATTAAGTGAAAAATTTCCTTTTCCTCACATTTCTAGATGTTTTAAAAGATAGCAATGTGGTACATTTTATATCTTTATGTTCTTACTACATATAAAAATATATGAGGGGCAATGTTAACTTTGGCTTGCCTTACCCTGATAACTCACTAAGTTATTTTGATAAATATCAATTTAACACATTTGAAAGCCTAGTCCTTTGTAAAATTTTCTGAAGGACACACAATCATTAGAAGATATAACGCTTGGTTGGGAGCTTATAATATAATTGAATAAGTTAAATTTTAAAGAATCATGAATTCATTAAGATTAATTCTAAAACATTGTATATTTTTAAGCAAGATACATTTCTTATAGCAGGTGTTTTAACTTTTTTTAAGATACTTTGAGTAGGCATCTCAATGTCATCACGTTTTTTTAATGTGTAATATCAAGTACATAGAGAATGAAGGAGAACAAAACAATAAATGGGGCTGAGGTAAAATTATTCTGTCCTGACTGAAGTAGATAAAAATTAAACTGAACAAGGAACTCAGGGGAGGGGCGATGCTCTAGAACAGATCCCGAATTCCAGAATGATTAGCTTCAAATATATTTACCAGAAATAAACTAAGTCAATACAACATTTTTATAGCTCTCAAAGATGTTCTGAAATCTATGAACATTGATTCATAGGGAATCGATGTTCTCTATGAAATAGGGAACATTTCATAGGGAATGTTCCCTATGAAACAGGAGGGAGCATTTCATAGGGAATGTTCCCTATGAAACAGGAGGGAACATTCTGTTTCATAGGGAACAGAATACTCCCTATGAAATGCTACCTTCAAAAATGAAAACTAATGATTAGTCTTCTGTGTTATATCCCTACATGAGAAATATGTGAACATTTTCTATATTTTCCCTCGATTTTAAGACTGACACATAAGTAAGTGAATAAAGTCAACAACATTGAAATTGTTACATGATTTTCCTCCATGTCTTCCAAGATTAGTAAAACAGGATACTGTCTTTTATCCTCATTTGCTATTATGAAATATACTTTCCTTTTTAGAGTACTTGATAGTTGCAGTGTTTATAGACAGGTATTAATTCAACTTTCAAAAATCAGATAATGAAACCAACTATATTATCTTTTTCATTGAAAAAATAACTGAACTCTAAGGAGGAAACTGAATATCTGAGAACTGGGTTAGTGACCAGGAAAGAAAATAAGAGTCTGAAAGAATGCTTGGAAGAATTGGTTGTATGTAGTAACTTACTTGCTAGAGAAGGCATCAGCTCCATTTTCCAGACATCTGAATTCTTGTTTTATTTTTTAATGAATTGTCTTTATTGTGCTAATCTATTCTGCTTCCATTATGGTATTTTTATACTGACTTACATAACCTAATATATTATGAACTCTTTCACATCAGAAACATGGTGATTTATCTTTCATTTCTGTCACAATTAAATATATACAGTTAAAGTTAACTAATAATTTTAATTAACCAATGGAGTGCAATGCCATTTGCCACCATGAAAAAAATATAAAAACAAGAACTATAAGCTAAGACTGCTTTGTACTTGCTGAATTTTAGTTGCCAAATGCAAAAGTAGAAATATTATGAATATAAACAAATTAAATAAAAAATGAGTCAAAAAAACTGTCAGTGGCATAAATGGTTAGTGAAAGAAAGTTTAGAAGTTACAATACAATACATGATTGTCTGTTAGGCTTCCCATGAACTACACATTGAAAGAGACAAAGATCAACTTGAGAATAAAGTCTTAGGTTTAAAGATTATTTACATACAAAGTTAAATAAGTACAAAGAAGCAATAAATTGAAGCAGAGAGAATGTTTAAAGAACAATATGAAAATATCATTACTTAAACAAAAAGAGTAAAAAATTTAAATTATTCTAAGAAACTATATCAAAGAGAAAAAAATTATAATTGGCCATTATATTTGAAAATAATGAGGTTATGGCTATACTAGAAAAAAAAGTCATTTTCAATAAAAGTAATAAACACCAGTCTAAGGAGACTAAGAACAGTGAGGATTTACCACTCACCAAAATCTACATTAAAAAGACCATCATAATAATAACTAAATAGCACTAGGAAATAGAGAACAATGTAATTCAAGTGCTAGACAAACTTAGATTTATGATAATGTGAAAATGAGACAAGAATAAAAGAATAGCAAGAAATAGGCACAATTCATAACTTTACGTATATGAGATGGCAGTGGGGATACAATGAATGAACCCAGTTACACATTTTAATTTATTGATTTTTAAAAGATTTTATTTATTTATTTTTAGAGAGAAGGGAAGGTAGGGAGGGAGAGGGGGAAAGGAGAAAAATATCAATGTGTGGTTGTCTCTTGTGCACCCCCTACATGCAACCCAAGCATATGCCCTGACCGGGACTCAAACCTCCAACCCTTTGGCTTGCAGGCTGACACTAAATCCAATGAGCCACACCAGCCAGGGCTTTTTCACTTTAGTTTAAAAGGAAAGGTCTATACAGAGGTGTCCAACCCACAACCCACAGACCACATGTGTCCCAGGATGGCTATTAATGTGGCCCAACACAAAATTGTAAAACTTAGTAAAACATTACAAGATTTTTTTGTGATTATGTGTCTCAATGTATTAAATGTGTGGCCCAAGACCACAGACCACTCTACTTCTTCCAGTGTGGCCCAGACACCAAAAAGGTGGACAATCCTGGATAGTTAATAATGATCTATGAGATAGAAAAAGAGCATAGGATTTGGATATGTTTACCACTGAACCAAAAAAGAATTTAAAATCTGTAATGTGAGTGTTTATGTTGTAGCAGTAGCCAATAGAGTGTGTGCTATGTAATGCTAAGATTGCTGGTTATTCAGAGCTTCTTTATGTATCATTTTCACACTTAATTGGCTGAAACAATAAATTTAAAGTATAAATAAATATAATCCTCTCATGTGTCCAACAGTAGAGACAAACTGGACCTTAGTGAGCTACAGTAATGACTGGAACATCAACTAGTAACAATTACAATAAATACCCTATAACAAGGATGACAAATTTGGAAAAATATGTAACATATGGAGTCCATTTCTACTATCACTCTGAAAGTTTCCGTATAGAATCAGAAATAATGGATTTGTCTGTAAATTCACTGGATTGTTTCCCCCTGAATTCCCCCTGAATTCTGAATATTTAATGTTCTAGTTTTTCTGTTTTGAAAATTTCTCTTTTATTTGTTTCTTTAAAAATACATTTTCATGAATTTCACCTTACTACTTTTTTCTTCTCCACTCCACTGTGCAGCTGCTGCTGTTGTCTCATATGTGTCTTCTCTCTTTAACCTCTTCAGCCAGTGCTTTAGCCCAATCAAGATCAAGTTTTCCCTTGGAGACTGGATCTAGTAATTTAATTTAAGTAGCAATTTCCTAGGTAACAAATGCTGCCTTGTTGTATTCTGTTCTGTTTCACTTTTTCCTCTCTTACCAGTATTTCCTAAAGTCCTCTTCCAAATAAACTGCATGAAATTGAATCATTTCCTCAGCATCTGCTTCTCAAGGAACCCAAACTAAGATGCAACTTTTCAAGTTGTTGTGTTCCAAATAAGCATTTTCCCTTCATTCACTAAACCCATGTGCACTATTATCATCCATGCAGGTATAAAGAAAGTTATTAAGTATTTCTTTCTTTCTCCATTCCATTTGTGTGTATATATGTATATACATGTGTATACACACACACATATATATGTCCTAAATTCATGCTTACTTTCTATGACCTTGGTTCAAATTGCTAAAGCAAACTTTGTCTCTTTTATCTGTTTTGTCCCCTTCATATTTATTCTCCACATGGCCCCAAATATTATCGATTTCCCCTTGCTCTTAAAAAAAAAAGTCACACTTCTAAAGGTGTCATCCAATAACCTTCATTTCTTAGCTTCAGTTTATCCCCCCAACTTCATATTACCCCCACTTATTCTTTGGGCTATATGCTTCATTGTTAGTAAAGTAACAAAAACTAAGAAATCCTCAGAATGGAGAACTTCAATTGGCTGAGGAAGGGATAGGTGGTCCAGTGGGAATAGAACAATAAAGGATTTAGAATAATAGCAAGAAATGTATTGAGAAAATAAAACTATTTTAAAGCCATAGGGGAGAATGAACATATATTTGCAAAAATATATATCACATACATATATACATATATAGTCATTGACTTATTGTAAATATTATCTGAAAAAATACCTTCGACAAATATTAGCTATATGATATAAACAGAAATAAAACTTGACTTTGCCCCTGCATGTCTAGAAATAGAGAAATAGAGATGATTATGTTCTTCTCATGGTACAAACTAAGTTTCCCCAGAAGTGACCCTGGAGAGATTCTTCATATACATTTTTCTTTTCACTTTGAAAGCACTTTTTATTACTTTTTAATTTGTGTATTGTTGTTCAGTTTCAGTTGTCCTGCTTTTTCCCCCATTGCTCACCCTTGCCCCATCCCTCCATACTCTCACAGTCAATCTTGAAAATAAGTTCCATATACTTTTTAGCAAATGCAGTAAATATATTTCTCTTTTCCATGAAATGCACCTCTTTTTCATGAATTATGTGAATATTAACTTAATGTCAGTAGTTATACTAACATTGTCATTTACCAATAAAAAATATGATCTTTCATAAGTTTACAGTTTCTGTGTATGAAGGGGGCCCAAATAACCTGGGATTTATTTATAAAAAATGTGCATTTATTTTTGAATGTTTAAACTTCAGTTACCTTCAAAGCACTCTCCATTTGGTGCAATACATTAAGACATTTTTTTCACTGCTCAAAACAGGTTTTGAACTTGCCAATTTTGTTGCCTTTTAATGCTTCTTCTGTTTTTTGCTTTCACCTCTACCACATGGCAAAACGTTTCCCTTTGAGGACTTTTTTCATCCAAAGGAAACAAACAAAAAATGTCTCTCAGGACTCCATCGGGTGAACAGGGAAGGTGGAACACATTTAGGTCAAAAACTGCTAAACACTCAGCGTGGCGTGGGCAGGTGCGCTTGTAAATCACCCATCGTAAAATGGGCAAATGCTTTGAAAGAGTCTTCAAAAAACTCACTGAAGCTAAAAGCAGCTTCTCACAACACCAGCTGGTCCACTGGTACAGGTGAGTTCCTTGAACACTCATCTAGTGAGGGAATCCTGTACTACAAGGAGCCTACTTTCAAGAAGATAATTCTGGCTTTTTGCTCCCCCCTTATATATCTAGGAACAAGTTAAAATATGTGACTTGATAAGAGGAAATGGTGCACACGGCAATAGTATGCACCCAGTGTTGCTAAATTTGTCTTTTCCTTCATAGAAAGGAATCTGTCCCTTCACGGGTATTGTGGGTTTTACCTGGAAACAGTTTCTATTAACAAAATACAACACAATAAAAAGATCTCTCTCTCGTTTAATACTTCTTCTGGGAAATGGTAGTAATTTTCCAGGATGGTTAAAAAGGAAAACAGTGTGGAAATGGCTGTGAAGAGAAACAATATAGAGGGGAAATACCATGTCGTGACTGTGCATTCTGCAGATCATTTCCTCTGAGAATTGCCTGAACCACCTCCGTAATTACCCTTAATATTATCATTTATGTGTCAGCTATTTTATTCACTTAATATCAGTCACAGGCTAAGAAATAATGATATAAAAGTGAAAAATTGTTTACAGTCAAGTAAACAGCAGATGAGTAAGCAAATGATTGTAAAACACCATGAAAATTGTTATTATCTAATTTTATATGGAAGATAGAGTTAGTATCTAGGGTAAGGATTGCATACAAAATCACCAAGCTACTTAGTAAAATTATCAATTTTAGAAAGATAAATTCACTTAGGACCACTGGAATAGAAATAAGGGAAACTTCTTAAGTTAGTTCTTTAGTAATCGATGGATAAAACAGTGGATTTAGTACTTTTTTTAAATTTCTCACTTTCTTCAGTTTAAGTCTCCTGTATATTTACATTAATGACAGAGAAATATTTTAAATCAGTGAATATAATATGGATTAGATTTTAAATTATAAATTAACATATTAAATAAATAAATAAAATGAAAATGTAAGCATTATGTTTCACTTAATCAAAGAAACATCATAGTATAAAATTGAGGACAGAGATGGAATTCTAACATTCACATCAAAGAAAATCACTGCATTTTTAAATAAAATGAGTCATGATAAAATTTTTTATTTCAATTTCACACTGGTCCATTTATTCTGCTTACATTTTTATTCTTTCATAGCTTCTTTTTCCTCACTAATTCTTTTCCATTCTGTAAAATTTCATGTTTTTACCTTAATGGCATTGATCTAAATGTAATGATCAGTAGTAAATTCTTATTTAAATTTTTTAGGAGAGAATCATATGAGAGAAAATATAAAAGCAACCAAGTAATATTTCTCATACAACTTTATTATTAAACACGAAAGTAAATGTTCAATTAAAAATAAGCCAGGAAATAAAATATGTAGTACAAATGATTCCACAGAAGTACATATACAGTGTTACAAATGGTATATACAAAATCTACTGTGGGGAGAGCATGGACAAGTAATAGCCATTTAAAAAAAAACTCTAATTATTAGTATTACATATTTATAAATAAGAGCCTCCATGTATTACCTTTGTTTTTAGCAGGAATAATGATGGAAAGTCATGTGTTTCATGTTTTTCTACTTAGCTCATTGTTTTTATTTTTCAAGGTTTTTAAAATTCAGGATCTAAACATGGACACTCTACACTGTTTTCAATCATCTAACGTGTGGTTCCGTCCTTTTCTTTGGTCTGAATGAAATGACTAGCATTTGGCAACTCACACATTTTTGATGATGCTCCCTAAGGACAATCCAAGGTAGAAGTGAAGAAATGTTACATTTGACTCGGGCCAGAACTTGAGTAAAGAGCTGTGTCTGATCAATACAGACCCTATTAATTCTGATCCTAGCCTGATGATTGTTAGTCGGCTCCCTCCCCAGAGTTAAATTACTTTGTAACAGCACAAAAACTACTCAGAAGGGTTAGTCAGAAACCACAGAAAATGTTTTCTTCCTAATAGTTCAGTTATTACTGAGTTGCACATAGTGAACAGATGAGAATATGGTTTTATAGTGTATATTTCATGCCAAAGGCTCCCTTAAAGTGCTCTGTAATGGAGGTTAACATCAGCCTGGGTAATTCTGAAGTTGTTAGGTGAGTGCTCTATCAGAGTTTGCCTTAGGATATTAGAGCCCGTTTTGTTGATAGGTAGAATGCTTGCTAGGACCCCAAGGACATTCTTTATATTTTTCTGAAAAGATGTTTGAGTTTTTTCCATTTCAGCTAAAAAATTCACAAGCTGTGTCACAAGCTCAGATCTTAAATGACTGAAATGTGCTAAGTGACTATAATAAGATATTTAGATACAACACCTATCAATATGAATGAAAAATAGTTACTGAATTCTAGGTTCTCACCATCTAGTTGGTTTGTCTGGTATATAAGCCTATAGTTACAATTAGTTGTGAAAGTTGCAGATTGTCATAGCCTATTGGGGGTATAAAGGTACAGGACTGCATTGCTGGTATGTTGTTTACAAGGCTGCAGAGAAGTGAAACCTGAATTTGAGTTTGAAGTGGATGTTTTCAGATTTGTTCATTAGATTTACCAGAATTAAAGATAACAATCAGGAGGAGACAGAGATCTCAAAATGCCAAAGGTATAACTTTCGTGGCACATACGAGAAAACTAATATTGTCAGTGTTGAATTATATTAAGATGAGAAAATATAGAGGAAAACCCTGAAGACAATTTATTTTACATAATGGAGAATCCTTTGATTTCATTAAAAAATAATTAAGAATTATGGAAGCAGCCCAAGTGTCCATCAGTAGATGAGTGAATAAAACAGCTCTGGAGCATTTATACAATGGAATACAACTCGGCTGTAAAAAAGAAGAAAAGTTTATCCTTTGTGACAGTATTGATGGGCCTGGAGACCATTACACTAGGTGAAATAAGCCAGCCAAAGGAAGACAAATACCATATAATTTCATTCATATGTGGAATCTAATGAACAAACTAAATAAAGAAAATGGGGACAGACTCATAGAGAGCAGGCTGGAAGCTGGGAAGGAGGTCAGGGGTTGGAAGGACTGAGAAAAAATGGAAAAGGACTCACTGACAGGGACAACAGTGTAGTGATTGTAGCAGGGAGAGGGTATAAGGGGACCAAATGGTAATGAAAAAATAAAGATCAAATCTAAAAAATAATATCTAGAGATTTGAAGCAGAAAAGTGACAATTAAATTCTATGTTTTTAGTGAAAATTCTAGTAGTAATATAGTGATGTATTGAAAAGAAAAGACAACAGAAGAAGAGATTAGAGGAGTTATGTTGAGAATATTTAAAAAGCATCTGCTAAAAAGTTTAAGATGGGCTGACAGAAAGATGGGCTGACATCTTTGCCAGAGATGTTTTAGACAGAAATACACAACTGAGTAGCTGTCATAATTTTAGAAATGATGTATTTGAAATTTTTGTTTATTAAGCTGGTCAGTGGCTTCATAAATGATGTTCTTAAGATAGGAAAGGTGAAACTAGAAGTGGATCTGAGGGAAGAACGAGTATGACTGTCCATTTGGAAGCGGCGACTCTCTGCAGGGTATTCTCGCAGCAATCTACACTGCTTTATTTACAGTCTGCCTAAACCACATGCTGGAGATAGGAGGACAGTCATTCCAGAGACGGTTTAGATATTATAAGAATAGATGATATTGTAAGATAAGATGAAACCTTCATTAAAAAAAAAAAAAAAAGAAAATAAAATGACCAAGAATGGAAGTAATGGGGGTCCTAGGACTTTGAGGATTTCAAAGAAGAGAATAATTTGATAAATATACAGGGTATGTTAATTATTGACCTAAGAAGGACAAGAACCAAGAGACGGTGTTCCAGATATCAAGAGGAGCAGTTCTTGTAAGAAGTCATCTTGCACCTCCTCTCTATTCCATTAGTCCATTGTGAGAATACCTTCAAAACGTCAGTGAAGCCCTCCGAAGTGTTCTCCCTCTAGTTGTGTATCTCATATTTCCCCCTTTGTATATTTATGTATTCAGGTAAAATGTATCTGATATCTTGTATCATGCATTACGTATACAACAAAAGTACTTAAATCATTTTAGGTGTTCAAATTGTATTCTATATGCAACTTTGGACTTTTTAAAATTTATTGGGGTGACACTGATTTAAAAAGTTGTATAGGTTTCAAGAGTACAATTCAATGATATGTTACCTATATATATGGCATAGTGTGCCGCCCAAAGTCAAATCTTGTTTTGTCACCCTGTGTTTGATTCCCTTTGCCTGTTATTACCCCCATTCTCCCTCCCTCTAGTAACTACCATACTATTGTTTGTGTCTATGAGTTTTTCTTTGTTTTTTTTTTACTTGTTCATTTTTTGTTTTCAGTTTTATAGCCCACAGATGGGTGAAATTATATGGTTCTTGACTTCTTCAGTCTGACTTACTTCGCTTAGCATGATATTCTAAAGATCCATCCATGTCATTGCAAATAGCAGTATTGCATCTTTCTAATGGCTGATGTAATGCAGGACGTGGAGCCTGGGGATCTTCACTGATTGTTCAGATAAGCTGAAGAAAACTCATGGAGTACTGGATAGAGCAGACATAGCCGCTATTACTCACATCACAGGGAACACTGATGGTGGGAGATCTGCAAAGCAGGACTGCATGTCCCTGAGTCCAAGACTTGTTTTAAGGGGTTCCAAACAAAGGGGACATGTGTCTTGCACACGAGTCTAAATTACATTATCCCAGGGTGTACATGCAGAGAGGAAAGGTCAAGAAGCATTCACAGGTCAAGAATCCAGCCCCAAAATGAGATAAGGAGGGAATTACAATCCATTTACAAAGCAATACACATTCCTTCTGTACAAAGGCCCTCCACCCAGCTTTCCATTATTGGGGTTGGAACAGCCACTGCCACCCCACAGCTGAGTAGTAGTTCATTGTATATATGTACCATATCTTCTTAATCCAATCCTCTGTCAAAGGACACTTCATTTGATTCCATGTCTTGGCCCCTATAAATAATGCTACAATGACTATAGGAGCACATTTACCTTTGCAAATATATGTTTTCAAAAAAATTTGGATAGATACAGAGAAGAGGGGTTGCTAGGTCATATTGTTACAGAGCAAAAGGACCCAAATAAGCAAAGGGGGCCCGTGAACCCCGGGAGCCTGGGACGGTGATGCTCTTATTGAAAGAAATTCGGGTCCGTCTTGTCCGCCGCCATATAGGAAAGATATCTCTCAATGCCAGAGATTGGTGAAAAGGAAAGGAAAACGTTTATTTTGTGCTATACAAAATTTAAGGCAGTGACCTAATATTTTTTTACCAAAATCCCAAAAAAATCTTAAAGTCCCTTAAAACACCCACTAAACGCACACAGTTCTTCCT